>CM070009.1:23756300-24011300 GCA_036247105.1 Cirrhinus mrigala
TAGGCACTGCATCACTGGCTTGCTCTTCTTCCTTTCAGCTTCGGATAACACAACACGCCTTGGTTTCATCGGTGCAGCTTCGGACACATTCACGGACTGACTGGCTGGTTCTGCATTAGTGCTTTCAGCAGGATCTCGGTTGGTTTTTGGCAGTGAGAGGAAGTCGTCCTCCGACTCTGAATCAGACTGGAAAACCTCTTTATTGCCCATCTTTTTCCGTCCCCTCATTCTAGAGGACACTTTAAGGGGACTACCGTCATCAGAGTGCTCTTCCAAAACTTCCAACCTCACAATCTGAGGTAGTTGCTCAGGATGGGACTGTGGGTTTGGTGTTGGCTGTGATTTGAGTGTGGACTGTGGTAAAAGGCGAGTTGGCAGAGGTAGCAGACTCTCCATATTTGAGTAGAGAAGATTCACTCCTCTTCTATGGACTTCTGAGAGAATATCCCAGCATGTAATGCTGTCTAGTACTGAAGACTCATGCTGTCAGATATGAACAGATTGATCAGGAGCAAATTCTTGCACCAACATTACATTTTTTTTTTTTTTTTTAAATCAACATGTATTAGATAATAAAAAGCACATGCTCAATTCTCCTGTGGATTACTTTTGCAATCATCTAGCATTTACTTAATCTTTAAAAACACTCCATGTAAAGCAATATTAAATACAGTTGTGGTTTACATACACCTTGCAGAATCTGCAAAATGGTAATTTCTTTGAAATAGGAGGGATCATACAAAATACATGTTATTGTTTATTTAGTACTGACCTGAATAAGATATTTCACATAAAAGATGTTTACATATAGTCCACAAGAGAAAATAAGTTGAATTTATGAAAATTATCCCGTTCAAAAGTTTACGTACACTTGATTCTTAATACCGTGTATTTACCTGAATGATCCACAACTGTGTTTTTTGTTTAGCGATAGTTGTTCATGAACTGAGGGATGCATATGCAACTATTACGGTTTGAATGCTCACTGATGCTCCAGAAGGAAACGCAACGCATTAAGAGCCGGGGGTGAAAACTTTTTGAATTTGAAGATCAGGGTAAATTTAACTTATTTTGTCTTCCGGGAAACATGCAAGTATCTTCTGTAGCTTCTGAAGGGCAGTACTAAATGTGAAAAAATATGTATGATATGTAGGCAAAATAAGAAAAATGTACACATCTTCATTCTGTTCAAAAGTTTACACCCCCAGCTCTTAATGCATGTTTTTCATTCTGGAGCATCAGTGAGTGTTTGAACCTTCTGTAGTAGTTGCATACTACAGTTGCAACTATTATTTTCTCTTGTGGACTATATGTAAACATCTTTTATGTGAAATATCTTATCCAGGTCAATACTACAAAAAAAAATAACATGCATTTTGTATGATCCCCCGTATTTTGGTAAAATAATTAACACTTTGCAGATTCTGCTCGGTTTATGTAAACGTTTGACCTCAACTGTATGTGTTCTGAGTTTGTCACACCACTGACGAATGTGTCATTTACCACAGCCAAATCTGAATGATAAACTAAAACTACTAAGTATATAAATAAGGTACAAAAATCTTGAAAAATTAAGCGTAGCTGCTCTCAAACACTCACCTTTAGCAGCAAATCTGCAATATTTTCTGTTTGCACATTTCGGACCCCCATCAAACTCTCTGTGCATGCAGTGTGGCAGGGTGGTATTTTATCCTCATTAACATTAACACTCTTGACATCCCCTTTGAGCTCTACAGTGTGGAAAAAGTTGTTTTTGTTAAGTATATTCACATATTATGATATACAACCAAGAGTTCTTAGTGGACTTAGTGTAGTCAATTATATCTTTACCTGAGGAAGGCAAAGGTCGATGCACCTGCTGCCCGCCTCCACTGCAAGCCCAAAACTGCAAGTGCAGGAGGCTTTGACGAATATCACACCTGTTCCAGTCCAGCAGACAGGACAGATCCTTAGTGTCTGTTCTCATGTTTTCTGCCAGACACAGCAGCTGGAGGTAACTGGACACATCCGCCTGGAAACATCCAAAGTGTTGATGGTCACAAACCAAACACAAGAGTAAACTTTTTTTTTTTTTTTGCAAAGGTGAAAAGAAATTAAGTGCACTTACCACTGAAGGAGATTTGAAATGGATCTCCTCAAAGTACCCATCAAATGTAGCACCAAATGTTTGATCTGTGCAAAAAACAAGCCCCATGACTAATTGATGACACTGTATGATGACAACTGTAACTTTCTGTTCACTGCCAATTTTACTCACCACTGCTTGTTAGAATAACTGGTCTCTTGGTTGTAGTCATGAAGTGTTTTATTGCAGCCAGAAATCCAGCGTCATCATCAAATATGATGTCCACCTCCTCGAATAAGATGAGGGATGTGGCAGTCCTCTTGTCCTGGTCTTCAGTGGAGATCTTGATGCCTGCTGGTGTTCCACTGGGGCTCTCTTTGCTGTCAGCCTCTTTTGCTTTGGCAGACTTTTTCAAACATGCTTTTAAGACTAAAAGAAAACAAGAAATAAGCTTAAAAACTTTTTCTGGTAACACTTTACAGTAAGGTTCGTTAGTTACCATGAGCTAAGAATGAACAATACTTCTACAGCATTTATTAATTTTAGTTAATGTTAATTTCAGCACTTACTAATGCATTACTAAAATCACAAGTTGTGTTTGTTTACATCAGTTAATGCACTGTGAATTAACATGAACTAACAATGAACAACCAGGGTTTTCACAAAAATATTAAGCATCCCATCTGTTTTCAACATTGATAATTATAGGAAATGTAACTTGAGCAATAAATAAGCACGTAGAGGAAAACAAAAAATGCCATAGAAATGTGAAGCATGAAAACAATTTCGTGAATATGGCTCACAATAAATGTCATATGAATTCATTATTTGTGTTTGACTTTGATCACTGGATTCTGAATTATTACCAGGTTGTGTTTTCTTGTCTTGACTGTTTGCTTCTTTGCCAGTGGGCCTTCCACCTGCTTTGAAGAAATTGGCCAGAGATGTTGGAGCTAAGCCTCCTCTTCTGGAAGAAGCACTTCGTGGAGACTGAGGAGGCTTCCTGGGTGATGATACAACCCTTCTGGGAGAGTTTAACTTCCCTGTGATTAGAAGAGAAATTGAGAACTCAAAAAGTCATGCATAGTATGCATTGTAATTACCATCAAGGAAGAAAAATTCATACTGGGGGAGTTGCCTGGTTTGATGGTAGTGCTGTTGCTGCTAAAATTGTTGAAGTAGGATGGCTTTTGAGCGTTGACACCCTGGATGTCCACCTGGTGGGACTGAGTGGCTTCCTTCAGCTGGGATAAGATCTGACGACCACTTCTTTGAGATGAGGAGTTCACCTCAAATACCTTGAGAGAGAAAACCAACAGTGTTCGTAGACTTATTTCCTTTTTTTTGTTGAACGATGCTACACAATCTCTAAATAACACAGTGAATTGAAAAATGAACCACACCTTGAATCCGAGTTCTTGCGCACAGGCATAGACTGCAGCAGTCTTGCCCACTCCAGTGGGTCCAGTGATAAGAAGTGTGTTACACAAAAGATCTTCTGTCTCATCCAGGCCTTCACCTATGAGCCAGGATTCTGGAAAATAGTCAGAAATAAAGATGAGACAACGAATTTTGAATATGACAAGCAAAAGAGTCAATGCAGCGTCATTTAGCATCTTTATATACCATTACTGTCCTCCTCTTGCTTCTTTTCCTGCTGTTTCCTCTTCTCTTCCCGGTCAGCTCTCAATTTCCACTCTTTCAGCCAGCTAACAGTAGAAATTTAAGAGAGAGAGAGGAAAAAAAAAAAAAAGAATATTCATTACTGACATGTCGAATAGTGAATGGGATCTCTGACTAAACTAGACAGCATAATAACCTGTGTAGCCGCCGGACAGACTCCATATTCCCGATTACTTCACTCGAGTGCTGCGGCTGATATTTCTCTGTCCAAAGCACATCCTCTTTTACTCGATCTAGAAATTAAAATGTAAAATGTAATGCAAATATTTCATAACACCTTAGGTTCAATTCATGAGGTATCCTGGAGAAACAAATACCAACCACGTTATAAATACACTACCGTTCAAAAGTCTGGGGTCGGCAAGAAATTATTATTTTTTTCAATAAATTAATAGTTTTATTCAGCAAGGATGCATTAATTTGATCCACAGTGACAGTAGACTTTTGACAAAGACTTTTATAATATAAAAAAAAATTATATATATATATATATATATATTTCAAAATAAATACTGCTCTTTTGAATGTTCTATTCATCAAAGACTCCTAAAAAAAAAAAAAAAAAAAAAAAAAAAAAACAAATGGATCATGGCTTCCACAAAAATATTAAACAGCACAGTTGCTTTCAATATTGAAAATAATAAGCAAAGTTTTTTTGAGCAGCAAATCAGCATATTACAATGATTTTTTTAAAAAAAAATTTAAGGATCATATGACACTGAAGACTGGAGTAATGATGCTAAAAATTCAGCCTTGCATCACAGGAATAAATTACAGTTTAGAATATATTAAAATATCAAACATTTTAAATTGTAATATATTTTTATAATAATACTTTGCAATATTAGATTTTACTGTATTTTCTCATCAAACAAATGCAGCCTTAACGAGAATAAGAAACTTCATTTAAAAACCCCAAACCTTTATACTCTTGTTCATTTTTAATTCATGTTTTCTAATGAAGTAGTGCAAGGTTACACATTTTTTCAAGCAGGCTTTGAGAGGAAGAAAACTTTTCAGAGGGAGAAAAGATTGTCTAAAAATGTATTTTAATTTTCACCTCCTGTGCTTGAAGTTTCTGGGACAGGCGAATCCACTATAATGACAGCATCATTTTGGTTTCCCACAGGTGAGATCAACTCTGCCGACTTGCGCTCTTCTTTCTGCTTTTGTCTTAGTGATCGACCTCTTCGACTTCTGCCAGACGGCACAGTGTCAGAGACACTCTGTGCTGCCTGACCTCCTGATGGTGGACTTTCTTCAATCACTATGACATCCCCTTCTGTGTGATTGGGCTTTGGCTTTTTACCCACTTTGCCGGTCGCCTCTCCTTCATCCACACGCTTCCGTTTCCTTCCGACGCCATCAGATGATCCAGCAGAGCGGGACACCTTAGACTCACCTTCAGGTTCTACAGATAATCATATAAATGAAAGGAATATGCAATCAATTGGTCAATCATTCCAGGATACACTTCTCATTATGAATGCACTTACTTGCTTATCTTACTGTAAGCAAAACAAAAAATTAAGTTTAATAGTATTTTTCAGTCACCTGAGGCAGAGGCCTGGAGGATGTAGTCTTCACGTCTCTTAAGAAACCGCGTAAAAAAGCGTTGATGAGGGAAGGAGGGATTGGAGATTTTCATCTCCTCCAAAAGATGCTGTCTGATTGGCTCAGAAAACTCAGATCTTCGACAACATGACATCTAAACGATAAAAAACAAATGACTTCTTTTTGACCAATTTGATGCATCCTTACTGGATAAATGAATTATTTCATTAAAAAAAGAGTAAATAAATCACTGACCCCAAACTTTATACAGTAATGTATATAAACAAACAATGAAATAGTCCGCATAAAAAAAAAAGCTAAATACACAATCTAACAATTTTCACCAAAAGATTACCAACCTGATTGCCAACAGCTCTTTTAGCAGGAACTGTAGTACAACCTAAAGACTTCTCCAAAGACATCAGTGGTACAGATGGTAAATTATACGACTCCTTCAAGCAACTCAGGAAGGGATTCGTAGGCCACTGGAGGTTCCAAACAGAGCAATCTGTGATGGACAGAAATGAGCACTTTAGTCTCAAACATGCACACAAATAGACAACACAGTCTACAGAACACCTGTCAGCTTACCTGTGGCCCTCTGCTGGACGTGAACCACAGTCTGGAAGGAAGCACAAGCCTGACTGTAAGCCTCTCGGCTGGCTGCTGTCTTTGCAATCTGCTTTTTGAAGGACTCCGGAAGGCCGCTCTTCAGAAACTCTCTCTTTGCTCTGAACTGCTCATCGTCTTGTGAGTTCTCTGATGCCTCTCGACTGTTTTGGGAGACAGGCGTTTATTAGAATTTAACACTGACGAGAAAGTGAAACAAATACAGAGCATTTGCCAGCACAGTTACTGTCTGTTAGCGTAATACCTGCTGTCGTCAAAAATGGAGATGACAACCGGTGGTCTCTGGGCTTTCTTCTCACCAAACAGAGGAGCCACTTTAGAGGCTGAAAAAGATGTAAATAGACATCAGTGCATTTTTTTCAATGACTTGAATGCAATTTCCATGTTGACACAAAGATAAAGTAACCATTTGTGACAGTGTAACATACCTGTAGGAGTCTTGGATGATTTATTTTGAGATGCATTTTTACCCAAAACTTCATTCAAACTGCGAAGCTTCTTCTGGCTTTTGTCACTGTCCTGCGAGGTGACTGGAGTGCTTTTGCTTTCCTCCAAAAACACTACAGAATCCTAAGATGAAGACATTATATAAATAATATAAATGAAAGAAGAACTTAAGCAATTTTAGCAGCAGTTCCTAAAGTATAAGCATAGGATAAAACATTTCTGCCAGTTCACTTATAACATACCCACTACCTTACCTCATCTTCACAGTAATTTACGATGGACTCTTTGCATCTTGTAGAGCGTCGCACAGTGTCTTTTTCCTTTTTAGTGTCCTTTTTACTTTGCTGAAGAGCTTTGGCTTTCTGCACCAGCTTTCTAGCTTGTTTCCTTTTTTTAACAGCATTTAATTCCTAACAAATAAAGGTTTTTGTGAGTAATCTTCAATCTTAAAACAACTGCTAATGATTATGACTGCTAATGTTTTTAATCAATTAAGTATAATTATTATTTCATTTCGATTACACAAACTTAAATATATAAATAAATTATATAAAAACACTTACATACACAATGTTCATACATAAACACTCACATGCACTGCCGTAAGTTTGGGATCAGTAGGTTTTTTAATATGTTTTTTAAAGAAGTTTCTTATGCTCAAAGTTCCATGTATTTGATCAAACATACAAATAAGTAATATTATGAAACACTATTGAAATTTAAAATAATAGTTTACTATTTTAATATACCTTAAAACATAAATTATTTCTGTGATGCAAAGCTAAATTTTCCTCATTACTCCAGTTTTCAGTGTCACATGATCCTTCAGAAATCATTGTAATATGCTGATTTTTTTTTAGTTTTGGAAACAGTTGTGCTGCTTAATATTTTTTTAGAACCTGTGATACATTTTTAGGATTCTTTGATGAATTAAAAGTTATAAACTGTGTTTATTTAAAACAGAAATCTTTCCCAACAATCTAAGTCTTTACTATCACTTTTTATCAACTTTGAACAGTAGTGTATTGTTACAGAAGATTTCTATTTTAAATAAATGTTGTTCTTTTAACATTTATTCAAAGAATCCTGAAAAAGTATCACAGGTCCAAAAAAAAATATTAAACAGCACAAGTGTTTCCAACATCAATAATAAATCATATTAAAATGATTTCTGAAGGATCATGTGACACTGAAGACTGGAGTAATGATGCTGAAAATTCAGCTTTGCATCACAGGAATAAATTATATTTTAAAGTATATTAAATTATAAAAACATTATTTTAAATTGCAATAATATTTCACAATATTACTGTTTTTTTCTGTATTTTTAATCAGATAAACACAGTCTTCTTTAACAAAAAAAAAAAATTCTTACTGATCCCAAACTTTTGAACAGCAGTGTACATAATACAAATATTCTTTTGTAAAATGTAAAATATTACATAACATTATTTTTTACAACATACATAAACCATAAATGTTAGTTACCTTTGCTGAGAGAGGACTTGATATTTCAAAATCACCAGCTTTTGTAGCAGAGGATGGAAATACTCTGGTGATTCTCATTCTATCAAATAAAGTGTATGATTTATTGTCTTATGTAACATGCTACACACACACAAAAAAAACAAAAAAATCAATTAAAGTAGGAAATGTAGGAAGTGAACCTCACCTGATAGGGCTGCCTTTGATGTCTGACGGGCAGAGCATTTCAGCTCTAAACATGCCTCTTTTGGGCCTCTGAACTTTTGGGGTAGAGGCCAGAGAGGGAGAGGCTGTATTTTGGGTCTCATCACCATCCTTTACCATGTCCTCTTGCCTCCCTTTCTCCTTTGACGCGGTATTAAGCACAGCGGCCGACTGCCTACGTGAAAGCTCTCTGGTTGACCTCCTCAGCTCTCTGACAGCCTTTTCACTGTTGTCATTTTCAGCTTGGCTACTGTCTTTGTCAAGCTCTATCTCTGCAGGAGCTTCTTCAGGTTTTGGAGTTGCAGCTTGTGCATCTTCAGCTTTCTTAGCTTGCCCCTTCTTCCCAGATTTCCTAGCTCGTTTCTTTTTGCCACTCTTCTGTTCTTCATGCTGCTCCGAGCTGGTCGCTTCAGGTTTGCTCTCAAGAGATTTTTCTTCAGGTTTGCTCTCAAGAGATTTTTCTTCAGGTTTGTTCTCGAGAGATTTATCTTCATGTTGTTTGTCTGCTGCATCCTTGGCTTTCTCTTGAACCTGGTTCTGCTTGCTCTGACCCTTGTTGGTTTTGCTTTTAAAACCATCGAGACTAGGCTGCTTAAAGGCATTCATAAACTGCTTTCTCTCAGCCTCAGTGCTTTTAGGATTGAGGCTGGACTCCACCACATCAAGTTCCAGATCTTCCTCAAGAAGAACGACGTTAGACTTCCTTTTGAGGTCAGGCAATATGTCCAGTTTAACCTCCGGGAGAGGATCAGACAAACTCTTGTCTTCTTTTGATTGACTTTTTTTATTTTTACTAAAAATAGATGCGACTTTTAACTCCTTGGCAACTTTGACAGACTCAGGGGAAATGGGATGCACCTCAGCTTGAACCGTGAGAGTTCGGGGAGACACCTGCAGCGGAGCGATTGCAGAATCACTCTGATCATTACAGAGATTGCCTTCACTTGATGCATCAGCGGTGTCAGTTTTGGGAATTGCAATGCTCTTCTCCTCTTCTTGACTTTCATTCTGCACAAAGTCTTTAAATGAGATTGTGACCGTGCTGCTTTTCTTTTCTGCACTTTCCCCTAATTTAGTCTCACATACAGGCTCTTGAGCATCTGCATCACATTCCTTAGTCCCTTCACAGCCAGCTTTTGCCTTTCGGTTTCTCCTCACAGCAGATTTTCTGTTTGCACAGTCTTTCCTCCTGCTTTGGTTTAACGAGGGTTTTTGTTCAGAACTTTCTGCAATCATCAAGACATCTGGATCAGCCTCACTAGCATTTTTCCTCACATCAGATTCTTGAGCTGGAAGGGCAGCATTATCGCTTTCCTTTACAGCTGATTCACTGGGACTTTCTATCAAGACAACATCATCTGTGCCCACCTGTGCATCCTCCTCTTTAGCCTTCTTGTTGTCTTTGGCTTTCCTGGTTCGCTTCTGCCCCTGTCCTCTTACAGGTTTCCTAGGGATTTCACAACTTGCTTGCTCTGAAGGTTGCGGGGAGTTCTCTTTAGTGACTAGAGAGCTGCTTTTTATTTCTTGCGCAGGCGAGGTCCTCTTAAAGTAGTCCATAATGTTGTTTGACCGCGGTGGTGAGAACGGTTTCTCCACCGGCTTGGGCATAAAGTAGTTAGTAATAGTTCTGACAGATGGTGCATCACCATCCTTCCTCAGTTTCTTGCACGGCTGGAGAAACAGAGCAATAATGTCAACTGCTGAGAATCATTTAATGTTTTTGAACAAAAAATCAGCATACCAACTTTTCATGACATACCTGACCATCAAAATCCTCCATGACAGGCGCCATAGCCACAACCCCAGCCATCGCTTCCCCCCAAACTAGAGATCTGAATAGATTTAACAGACAAAACCAAGGATTTTAAACGAGTCCAAACACAAGCACACAAAACAAGCCATATTCTGTTTAAAGCGTATTTAAACATATTTACAACATGTAAATTTGTATAAAACAGTTACAGTTGTAGTCTGAATGAATGACTCCTCCATACTCGCATATATTAAATGTTTAACGTTACCTGTCAACTATCTGTTTGTAGAATATGCATAAACACTGTAGACACTCACCGGTTCTTTTCCTTCCTTGAGGGATTCGTTGATACATACTCTAAATATACAGTGTACAGTGCATAAAATATGAGTACAACAACGAGTTCATGTAAACACAAAGCCTATCTATCCACACATTTCCCAAACAACGATCTACATTCCAAAACCGGCGGGAAAAAAACATAACCTGTGGTAATAAACGACCCCCAAACCCACCGTACGTGGAAAAGTAATCTCTAAAATCAGAAGTGCACTTGTATCTAATATCGACAGCCCATATTCAGAAATAATGTAGGCTTTAGTGTAGCTGAATTGTTTTCGACAAATGGCGCCAAATATCACGGATGTCTTTCGCCGCGCCGGTTCGGCCAATCACAGCCCGTGTCGTCATACATTCTGAAACAGGAAAAAGCGCTTTTTCAAACGACATTCGATTTCAAAATATTAACAGTCACCTGAAAAGTACCGCAAAGACAAACAGGTCTTTCTTTATTTAATTTTAATTAACGTGGTTATATTGTCCTCTTAAATGTAATTAACTTGAACTAAGGAGTAATATCACGCCTAATATCCTCATACATCCCACATTTAAGGTTTAATCGTTTACATTTTTTTTATCATGACAGGCAGTTTAACAATTTCTGTCAGATCGAGATTTTTTCACCAACCTTTTTTATTTTACAAATTAACTGTTTGTTATTATTAAGAGTAATTAATGTATGCTGTCATGTATAACAGGTGATCGGCACCTTTATTTTGAAAGATGAGCCGAACACTTGCTGCTGGCTTGTTGATGTGACGCTCATACTTGCATACACAGCTTTCCCAACTTACCATCTACAAAAGAAACAACGGATGCCTAAACGTTTTTAATCCGAAGCCTAAGGTATGTAATATGTATTTATACGTACAATTCTGCGTGTGAGCTGCAATTCTTAGTTTCGAGTCAAACAACTCAAACTCAAACAAACACGGCACAGCATGAGTAGCATTCACGCTAACCGCTTTGTCCCTACACTATTTTTTGTAAAGCAGGCTTTGCAAGCGTACTAAAAATTCAAATTTTTGGAATAAAATTATAAGATACTCGATTGAAAACTAAAATGCAGAGAGTTCGTCAAAATTAGTGGCTAAGTTGCGTCCAAGAAGGTGAAGAATAGTTTAATTTGTTGTATTTTTAGAAATCATATTTAAGTTTAATTAAATTTGTTGTATTTTTAGTAATAATATTTAAAATAACACCGAAATTCTATTTTAAAATGAACTAATATAACAGCTTAATAATATATATATATATATATATATATATATATATATATATATATATATATATATATATATATATATATATATATATATATATATATATATATATATATATAACAATAATTAATTATTATTATTATTATTATTATTATTATTATTATTAAACTCACTGATACACTAAAAGACTTGCTGGGAGATTTTTCTCAAGCGAGTTTCAAGCATGCATATGATTGTTTCTGATGATTCTTTTGTGTGCGTTTCTCTTTTGCAGTTATTTTCTCATCTTGGCATCTTTCGGGATCATCTCGGTGTGTAACTATGTGCACAACCTCATAGTCTCTTAATTTCTCAGGAGGCTGAGTGTGTTTGTGGTCTCTGTGAGACTAACAGAGGACTTGAGAGCCAGGGTTTTTATCAGCCTCACATTGAGGAGTATTTCTGTGAGTGTGTATGCATGTGTGTCATGATGGGCGACATCATTGACTTGGACAGACAGATCGAGCAACTCAGACGCTGTGAACTTATCAAGGAAAATGAAGTCAAGGCGCTGTGTGCCAAAGCGAGGTAATGCTTAGGTGTTCAACAGACCACCATTACCTACTAGTTTTACTCCACTATGTACAACCCATATGCATCTAAATAACTAGTGCTGATTGTTTGCGAGTTGTATATCTTTATAGAATTTCTTGTTTTGATTTAATGTTACAAAAGCTACCTTGTTTATGCTGAAAGTGTCATGGTCTTGCTTCATAGGGAGATTCTGGTGGAAGAGAGTAATGTTCAGAGGGTAGATTCTCCAGTCACGGTGAGTATTTTCTGTAAACATCACCTTTGTAACCTGTAGGATTATGCATTTGTGAAATCAGCTCATTGTTTTTTATTTATGTATTTTTTATTTTTTGCAGGTCTGTGGAGATATACATGGGCAGTTTTATGATTTAAAGGAGTTGTTTAGGGTAAGCAATAGAGGGTTTGCACTTTCGTCACAGTTTGGTCAGTTACCTGGATGTGCGGCCATATTGGAGATACTCGGATGTCAACAACCACATGGATTGCACGGTTAATGTACTACTGAATACGTTTTCTGCTAATTTATGCTGAAACCACGGGGGGAAAAAAAACATCTGGAAGCTGCTAAATCATATAGAGAAGGACTTAGTAGGCAGGAAAGGGTGCAATATTTTGACAAGCTAAAGTTAATAGGTGGTAAAGATACATACGAGCGGAATTAATTAAGATATTTGCCTAATATTTCACCTATTGTACTGGAAATGATAAGAACAAACACAAATGTTGTCAAGATTCTTGCCCTGGAAATTCTGGTTCAGTTTGGCCAACCACAAACACCTTTTGTTCCTCAAATAGTTTTTTTGCACTCTTCTCCTTGATTTGTTATAACTTGGGCATATCTATAGTACTCAATGTTTTTCCTGGCCTGACCGATTAGTACAGCCCAAAACATGACAATAATTGACCATTTTCAGCAGCAAAATATGCTAATTTCGTTTGGTTCAGTGGCATTGTTCACGTTCAGTGCAGCCAATATGGCCGATTGATGATGTGTTGTGAAAACACTCTGAGAAGGCAGTACACCATTTGTTAAATTCACAGTACTTTAACTTTCAAACTTGTTTGGACTGGCAGATCAAGTTTCTAAAAAAACAAAACAAATTGCATTGTGTTATCTGCATCATTGTCCTCTGGGTCTTCAGGTGGGGGGTGAAGTGCCAGAGACAAACTACCTCTTCATGGGAGACTTTGTGGACAGAGGGTTCTACAGTGTGGAGACTTTTCTGTTGCTGCTAGCATTAAAGGTGCAGTATCTGTCCTGAAGCTAATCTTGAAGTTAATGTGTGTGTTGAAACCATTATGCACTCTTACAGTCTGCCCGTATTCATAGTCCTTTTTATTTGTGTCTTCAGGTGCGATACCCTGACCGAATAACTCTGATCAGAGGGAATCACGAGTCAAGGCAGATCACGCAAGTGTATGGCTTTTATGATGAGTGTCTTAGAAAATATGGCTCTGTTACAGTCTGGAGGTACTGCACAGAGATCTTTGACTACCTGTCCCTCTCGGCTATTGTTGATGGCAAGGTAGGTCCACTTATAATTCTATATCTTTCCACTTTCTGTTTTTATATATGTTTATTAATGTAATTTATTCCTTATTTAGCAATCATTACTCCAGTCTTCAGTGTCACATGATCCTTCTGAAATCATTCTGCTTAAAGGGATAGTTCACCCAAAAAAGAAAATTGTCATTAAATAATCACCCTCATGTTGTTCCAAACCCGTAAGACCTTCATTCGTCTTCAGAACACAAATAAAGATATTTTTGATGAAATCCAAAAGCTTTCTGATCCTGCATAGACAGCAACACAACTACCATGTTCAAGGCACAGAAAGGTAGTAAGGACATCATTAAAATAGTCCATTTGACATCAGAGGTTCAACCTTAATTTTCTGAAGCTGTAAGAATACACTTTGTCCGGAGAGAAAACTAATGACTTTATTAAACAATTTCTTCTTTTCTGTGTCAGTCTTTGACGTTCGTGAGAGTACTACGATACAGCCGTGTGCATTTCTCAGCTTGCAAACAAGGCAAAGGGAGAAGAAATTGTTGAATAAAGTCGTTATTTTTGTTTTCTTTGTGCACAAAAAAGTATTCTCATAGCTTCAAAAACCTAAGGTTTAACAGTGTCCTTACTACCTTTCTGGGCCTTGGATGTGTCAGTTGTGTTGCTGTCTATGCAGGGTCAGAAAGCTCTTAGATTTCATCCAAAATACCTTAATTTGTGTTCTGAAGATGAACAAAGGTCTTACGGGTTTAGAAACAACACGAGGTTGAGTAATTAATGATAGAATTTTCATTTTTGGGTGAACTGTCCCTTTAATATTAAGCAGCTGCTATTACTGCTATTAAAGTTATTAATATTTTTCTGTGGAAACCGATACATTTTTCCTATTCTGTGAATAGTAAATTCAAAGGAACAACATTTATTTGAAATACAACTCTTATGTATGAATGTAAAACTCTTATTGTCACTTTTGATACATTTAATGCACCTTTTCTGAATTATCATACATATGTACACTGTGTTTGCTCCACAGATATTTTGTGTGCATGGTGGCCTTTCTCCATCTATTCAAACTTTGGATCAGATCAGGACTATTGATAGAAAACAGGAAGTTCCTCATGATGGACCCATGTGTGACCTACTGTGGTCTGACCCAGAAGGTGAGAGAGACTAATGTAACAAATGACATGAAGGAAAGGCCTTTAATATGTTGTTAATAGCTAAGGTTGTTTGCTCTCTTTTCTGGTCTCTAGACACCACAGGGTGGGGTGTGAGTCCCAGAGGAGCTGGATATCTGTTTGGTAGTGATGTGGTGGCACAGTTTAATGCTGCCAATGATATCAGCATGATCTGCAGAGCACATCAGCTGGTGATGGAGGGCTACAAGTGGCATTTTAATGAGACTGTGTTAACGGTTTGGTCTGCTCCAAACTACTGTTATAGGTGTGTTTCTCTTCTTATGGCGGTCCAGTAACTGTGACCATTTAGATGTCAGTATGCTGGTTTGCATTATGTGACTTATTCTTTATGGAATATTTTTCTTAGGTGTGGTAATGTGGCAGCCATTTTGGAGCTTGATGAGCATCTCCAGAAGGAGTTTATCATATTTGAAGCTGCACCTCAGGAAACCAGAGGCATCCCCTCTAAGAAACCTGTGGCTGACTATTTCCTTTGACTTTCCAGTCCAGGATGAAATTGGAAGCATCAGAAACGACCTGTATAAACAGATTTTTTTTTTTTTTGTGCGGGCCAACTTTTAACGGCACAACATTCAGTACTTCTGTGAATGGACCAGTTACAGCATTTACTGCCTGTTCTTCATTAGGCTTCACATTCCTTCCTCATTGCAAATGTTTTTACATCTTACATCTTGTAATTTGTATTTGAACCTGTTTTGACTGTCCCTGATTATGTGGTAGTTTTGTATTTTCAGATATTCAGGTGATATTTTTTCCAACAGAAAGAATAAAATGAGTGGATTTATATATAAATGCATATATTTGCATATATAAATCTACAAAAATGAGCATATCCATTAACATGCAGCTGCTTGTATTTATATAGCTGGTGTTCCATATTTGTAACTGTTTAGCACTGATAAAAATGAATATATGATAGCTTGAATCATAGACTGACGTGAGAAAGCATGATGGCGAGGAGTCACAGATAAGATCATACACGATAAATGACACTTATCAACTTTTAGGTGCTCAGTTATAGAAGTTCATTTCCAGAACAAAAACTTACAGATGATTTACTCACCCCCTTGTCATCCAAGATGTTCATGTCTTTTTCTTTAGTTGTAAAGAAATTGTTTTTTGAGGCAAACATTTCAGGATTTCTCTCCATATAGTGGACTTTTATGGCGCAAGTGAGTTTGAACTTCCAAAATGCAGTTTAAATGTGGCTTCAAAGGGCTCTAAATGATCCCAGCCAAGGAAGAAGGGTGTTATCTAGCAAAGCAATTGGTTATTTTCTAAAAAAAAAAGAAAAAAAAAAATTTCTGTTTATATACTCATCTTGTCTCATCTCTCTGGTTTTTTTTTTTTTTGGTTCAAGACAGTTAGGGTAGGTCGAAAAACTCCCATCTCATTTTCTGTCCTACATTGCTGTTTTACTTTTTTTTTTGTAAAGGGTGTTTGACCTTTCTTGCACATTCACTATGTAAACACTCAGTCTGTACTTCTGGAAAGATGTAGGACAATTTTGAAGTTGGAGGAGAAAATGAGATGGGAGTTTTGTGACATACCCTAACTGTACTGAACCGGAATACACAGAGTTCACACAGAGCTAGACAAGATCGTTTGAGGTTAAAAAGTATATAAATTGTCTTTTAACTGATCGTTTCGCTAGATAAGACCCTTCTTCCTTGGCTGTGGTCGTTTAGAGCCCTTTGAAGCTGCATTTAAACAGCATTTTGGAAGTTCAAATTCAAGGGCACCATTGAAGTCCACTATATGGACTGAAATCCTGAAATATTTTCCCTCAAAAAAACAATTTTGTTACGACTGAAGAAAGAAAGACATGAACATCTTAGATGACAATGGGTTGAGTACATTATCTGTAAATTTCTGTTCTGAAAGTGAACTTCTCCTTTAAATGCATTGAAAATGTGCTATACTAAAGTTATACATTTTTAAGTTCAGTGTTCACAGGTTTAATTATGGAATCTAGTTGATGTATACATAAATTAAGTTGGAATCTGTTTTGTTCCTGACCTGTCACTATTTTACAAAGCAAACATTTTATATCCAAAATACTGTTGTGTTTGCCAACATTAAGCAGATTATTTTGATTAGATTAGGTAAAATATTTGCTATTAATTAACTTTTTTTCCTAGTAATCTGAAAGGAGAAATTTAACAATATTTTATAATATAATTCATAACTGAATGTTCTAAAACTATGTTTTTGTGAATCAAAACATACATTTATGCTCTAAAAGAATCATTCAGCAGGTATTATATTTATTGCAGCCACAAAAACATTTCCCTAAAAAGGGGTAAGATCAAATATGTAGAGTGATAATTTCCTTACTGGATTTTTCTAAACTTTTAATTAGATCTCTTAAATGGGTGCTTACAACCAGCAATCATCTGACTGATCTCATCTCATCTCATCTCATGTACAGATGGCAAGAGAGGCCATGATCAAAGACATGATTTTGTCACCACAGAATCTAAAACCAAAGCCATGGTGAAAATCTTGCCGAGACGGAACTTTCTACCTCATCAACAGCTCTGTCCCCGAATGTGAGAGCACATACTTGGCCATTTTTGCAAGGTTAAAATCAACGTCAAGAAATTCTTTTCCCTATGTGTCACTCTTTAGCTTTAATGTTGAGATGATATGTGTGTAACAAATATGTAGCAAACGCCAATGCAAGTACTTATTTGACTCAAGTGCCTCACTATAATCTCCATTTTTTTTAATTAACTGAACCTAGAGATTTCATTGAGTTTAAAAGAACAGGCTTTCAGAAAATTCAGTGTCCACCGAGCAGACTAAACATTAGGGGTGGGAGAAACAATCGCCATTCTCCGATGCATCCCGATTCTCTCTTCAACGATTCTAAATATTTCAGACTCGATTCTAAGCCGGGTTTTTCCCCCCGCATATGGCACGTGTGAGGCCTCATTGCACAGAATTTGCGCTGTGAGACACGTGCGCATTGCTTGACAGTGTGTGCTTCCACCCGCCGTTTTACTTTTTTAATTAATGCCGTTTGGAATGCAGTACTATTAGATGCACGAAACTCGCGCACTGACAGACTTTCACGTGCGCTTTGTGTTTGTTGTCCTGAAGATCGATTGCGGCTGCGGTTAAATCCCCTTGCATTTTCGAATATTTTTATATAAAAATGATGTTCACACAGTCAGTTATGTTGTCAGAGCAGGACAAAACATCTGATATATCGAAATAGATCTGTGCATTAGTGTGAATGCAGTATGTTTAAGCTGCCACTGTCTATGATCTCATCAGTAATAATCGAACGGCAATAATGGAAAAAAAGAAAAAAAATTTACTATTGTCTGTACATTTTCGGATACTTAAAGAACACTTGTCTTAAATAAGTGATTGTTTCAAAAAGTAGCCTGCTTATATAATAAAAAAATAGTAAATTTTGCACAAAATCAATTTTATATAAAATTAGCCATGTGCAGTAATATTGAAAACTGAGAATGTGACACATAGTGATATTGAGTTGATAATGAAAACTGTAATTGAAACCAGTGAAGAGTCACACCGCTACTTTTAAGATGGCAGTACTGACATACAGAGATTCCAACTATAAACAAAGAGCAAAGAAATGGTAATTTTGGTTAAAATGTAAGGTTGTAAAGACGTATTTGCACAGCAGAAGAATTAATTGGGGAAAAATGTAGATCAAGAATCGTTTTGGAATCGGATGGTGAAGTGCCTGAAGATTACCACCTCTACTAAGCATATTGACAATTTTTCATATTTTTTGCTCTAGTTGCTTTTGAGTGTGTCAAAATAAAAGACATCAAATCACAATGGTGTCAAAGTATCAAGTACTTTTCCCCCAAATCATTTTCCTTATTTTATATAAATAAATATAGCACAAAAAAAACACACACACACACACACACACACAGAATAGGTGTATAACATGTTTTTTTTTTTCTTTTTTCTTTTGGTTATTACAGTAAGATTCATACATAAGTTAACCAGATTCTTAATCAAGCAGTAGTGTTCAGTTCGGTGTAACAAGAAAGTTTAAATAATCCGTATGCCTCCATTTTGAGCAGCCATGCTTAACTGGATTTTTACAAAGTGTATAGATAATTGAGGTTAACCTTTGGTTTATTGGAATGCAGTTGTTGGCAGTGCTTTGGCAAACGGTACACACTTCATATTAATATGTGTAAGCACCAGAACTGATTTTCCTAGTTTCCATCTGAATTATGAGCTAGCTACAAATCTTTCTATGCGTCATTCAAATTAGACACATAAAAAGACTTCCTTCATTTATGTCAAAGCAGAAAGGCACTTGACATTCCTTTTTGTTACCAGTGTGCTTTTCTTTCCTTAGCAACTGTCTCTAGGAAATGCAAGTGATTCGCATAAAGAGCCAGGGAGGAGTCAATGTCAATCCAGCTCACTTGACCTGCATCGTCTCCTGCTTGCAATGGAAGCTCACTTACACTATTACCTAGATGGAAAGAATTGATTTAAATGCATGGGATAGAACAACATACTTTACTCACTTAATAACATGTCATCCACATTAAGTGTTTCATAAATACACTGTGTTTACCTGATTCATCATGGAAATTAACTGCTACTGTCTCCATCCAAGCATTATCTGTGTTTCTTGGATCATCTACATAACCTTTATACACCTACAGGAAAAAAGATGCTGGGTTATATAGCGCTGCAACGCTTAAAGGCTGGAATGCACTATACGATTTTTGCCCCGATTTGCTGCTGATTTATAGTCTGGAGAAGTTGAGGCTAGTTGCTGAAAGTCAGAGCCAGTCTGCAGATTTGAATTGACAGATTTCATAGAAAAATCGCATAGTGTATGATGGTCACAGATGCCGATTTTTCAGCTTCAGACTTTGATCAAACATGTTTGATATTTTCAGCCGATTTTAGAACACGTATTGTTTTCATTTGTCATGCGTCTCCTAGCAACAGGGCGCATGTTTAAGCGTGAGTTTATTGTGTACGTTGCCTAGTGTTTTTAAAATCTGTTCAGATTTTTAAAGTGGTTTAGTGTGTTCCAGCCTTAAAGTGCAATCCCATTTACTGTTGCTTGCTGAAATACTTTTGTCAAATTTAGTAACTGATCTGTTTTTCGTTAGGGTTTCATAAGTTTTCACTTTGTGTTAAATTTAGACAGAAAAACAGAAAGCTGCTTGGTTTAAAATTCACTTCTGTGTAAACAGTGATTCATGTATCACTATAGGTTTTTTGCCTGAAATCTGTGTTTACATTTTTGTGGAAACTGCAATACACTTCTTTTCAAAGTTTTGTGGTACAGTAAGTTAAAACAACTACTGCTTTCATTCAGTAAGGACAAATTCAAAATACATTTATGATGTTTAAAAATCTATCTTTTTCAAATAATTTGAGTAAGTTAATAAGTTTATATTTATAAAAGAATCTTTTTTTTTTTTTTGATCAATTTCCATAATATGAAATAACACAGTATGAAGTGTCTTAATCAGCAAATCAGCATATCAGAATGATTTCTGAAGTATCATGTGACATTAAAGACTGGAATAATGGCTACTGAATCACAGGAATAAATAATTAAAATATTAACTTAAGTGCAGTTTGCTTAAAATAAGAAAAATTATCTGCCACTGGGTAAGTAAAATAGTCTTGTTTTAAGAATTAAATTTTATTTTACCCCACAGGCAGATAATTAAGTGTAAACAAAATTAAGTGTATTTTGCTTAAAACAAGACTAAATATCTTATGTCACTTTGCTTGTCTAGTGATTGTGTCTTAGTTTAATATTTTTTAGATATTTTGACTAGAAACAAGACAAAAATACAAAGTAAGATAAGCCTTTTTTGTCGGGGTCAGAAAGCTCTCAGATTTCATCAGAAATATCTTAATTTGTGTTCTGAAGATGAATCTGAAGATGAGTCTTTGGAACGACATGAGGGTTGAGTAATCACAGAATTTTCATTTTTTAGGTGAACTATCCCTTTAATGTTAATAACTTATTAGCAGCTGCTTAATATTTTTGTGGAAACTATGATACATTTTTCCTATTCTTGGAATAAGAAGTTCAAAGAAACAACATTTATTTGAACTCTTTTGTATGAATGTAACTCTCTTATCACTTTCGATATCCTTTTAATGTAATAATGCATCCTTGCTGAATATCATACATATATACACTGTTTTTTGGTTTGGTCTTACGGGTTTGGAACAACATGATGGTGAGTAATTAATGACAGAATTTTCATTTAAATGAAAACTATTCCTTTAAATGTTTTCATTATTCGAAATTTTCTAAGCGTAAATGCATGGTCTCACCTGAAGACCTGCTGAGTTGAAAAGCTCAGAGATTCGCTTTTGGATCTTTTCCTTCTCACTTGGAGACGCTTTCAGAGAGTTCAACGCCTCTTCTGAGAACTCGCGCTGCAGCGTTTGAGAAATGCGCTCTCCAGGGTCCACCATTCCCTGAGCACGCAACAACAAATATCATAACAATCTGTTAGTATATTAGCAGAATGAATTTTTAAAAAGCTCATCCCACAGATGCTGCTCACTCAAAATAACTATAATGAATATTTGAAACAAGCACTGAGGTTCATTCTCACCCCTGGGATGGCCCATTCACCACAGTCCAACCTCTTGATGGACACAAATTGCAGCACAGGTAGTTGAGATCTAGTGTGGTGGACACGCTGTCCTGTAGAATCCCTTTTCCACCTGTATGAGAGACCAATGGGAATGAGTTTTTAAGAGTGTGGACATCTTTTCAGCTTTTCTGGGCTGGCTGACACACCGGAAACTTACTCAAAAACGCTAAATTTAATCTGTTGTCCTTGTAGGATTACAAATTTAAGAGTCTGTTTAAAATATGCTAATCCTGTGTTCTGAAATAGCATCACAATAAAAAACTAGTACATTGTGTTTAGCATTTAAGGTAAATATGATGACAGACAAATGATTCTCTCAAACAAAGTTTGTAGCAACAGGTTCCTGCCAGTTCCTGTTCTCTTATTGTAAGTCAAATGAGCCAGATTACTGAGATGTTCACCTTTTGTTTGTCATGGCTCTCGGTGCCTCTGCCCCAGTCTGCTTTGTGCTTTGTGTCCATTTCTAAGCACTGCCCCCTAAATGTATATAAACTACAATGTATCACTGCCTTAGTTAGACGACTTTTGATGACTGCAGCGACGCACAGCTAGTTTCTGAATAAAGAGAAACTTCTGCTTCAAGATATCCAAAACGTCTCCTGGTCTTCGCTTCTGAGTTTCCAACAGTTTTAGCCTCTTTAAGTATGTGAACCCTCCCACATTACACAGAAATACCTTGCATGCATGGAATTGTTAAACCGGTTAAATGGAAGAGAGATTACAGGTGAAAGGTTGGTTTCAATTTACTACGACACTCCTTAAATGATAATGAATTACTGCTCACCCTGTCCCTTTCTTCTGAAGTCATACGAATATATCTGCATACACCAAAACCACAAGAAGGAAAGCCTGCAAACATTAGCGGAAAAAGTGTAACGGCTAAAGCTAGCGCTTCCGATCTGGTGGTACGTGGGAAAGGAGACCAGAGGCTGTACTACACTGAATAAACAGCTTTTCAGAGGAAACGGCTTATCATTTTATGAAGTCTATCTGCTAATCTTCAACATGTTTTACACTAAACAATACTTTTGGATCCAAGTATTTTTTTAGAGTTTACCAGGAAAAAAATGCTGTTTTATAAAAGACTTTTTGCGACAGGTGGGATTCAGCTTATGGCACTTCTCATTCATTCCTATGGTATCCGTAAACGGTGATTGAGTGTCGCACAACTCTGACCGAAATTCAATGACGTCAAGTCTGTAATGTGATTGGTTATTAAGGGACACGTGATCCAAATTAGCCGTTACGCTTTCTCCAATAGTAAGTAATACAGACCCTCTAATCTCCCTATAGTAAGACAACCTCTGGTATACAATTTATTGTTTAATGCAGAAGTAAGCCTATGGGTGAGACTTCCAGTTCATTAGCCGCTATATGGAAATAAGGAGAAGAAAAACAACGTGCAGTAAACAGTAAAACTGTTCGCACTACAAACCTGTGTGTTCACAATTAAAATAATACATTAAAATAGTATGGTAAGACACACCAGTTTGCAATATCAAGCAGCAAAAATTAGCTGTTTTGTACAGCTAAAAATAGCTGTACACGGATAAGACCGGAAGCCAATCCCATAAAATTTATGGGTTTAAACGTGAAAAATAAGGTGGATATGACTTGGAGGTGGTCTTATTCAAATAGTTAGCTATCTATGTAGAAACCGGCTGCAAATTAAAACAGCTTGCTGGATAACACAGTTTCAGACTATTATAGACAGCCCATAACAAACAGTCTCCATGTTTTCTTTTCAGCTTTTCTGGGCTGGCTGACATGCCAGAAACTCAAAAAAGCTATAAACGTGAAATTTAATCTAATTTCCACCTGTATGAGAGACCAATGGGAATGAGTTTTCAAGAGTGTGGACATCTTTTCAGCTTTTCTGGGCTGGCTGACACGCCAGAAACTTAACTAAACTCCAAAAAGCTAAATCTGATCTTAACCTTTAAGTATGTGAACCCTCCCACATTACATGGAAAATATTTTGTAATTGTTAAACTGGTTAAATGGAAGACAGATTACAGGTGAAATGTTGGTTTCAATTTACTACGACACATTTGTGTACCTGGTAACTATCGGATCAGCAGCGTGGTTTGGACCCCATCTTCCCAATAATCCTTGGCCCTCTATCCCAGTTCTTCCATGCAGATTTCTGAGGATAATTTGCAGTAAGTAAAATTATTAATAAGAAGGAAAGCAAGCATTTTACATATTTTTATTTTTGAAATATTTTGGATGATCTGGTATTGTAATGTTTGACTCACAGTGGTTTGCCGTTCTGGATACGATACGGGCCCTCGTGGCTTTTCCTGTCCACAGATCCATCCAAAGCATTGAACTGTGGTGAAAATGCACTAAAGAAAGCATAGATTTTTTATACATATATACATTTCAAAACATTTTCAGGTAAATGATTATCACTATCATTCCTTTAAGGTACACCTAGGGAATTTTCTTTTAAAACAGAAAATTTGCAGTCTAATATTTAGGATTGCTATTTATTTTAGAATTAAAAATAATATATATTAAACAAAGAAAACAATATTAGTTTCTTTCATTTTTTTAACATGACTTAACTTATTATTTTGTACTCACCCAATCTCTGGATCAGCCCAAACAGGCTTTTTCAGCACAGTGGGGGCAGTATAGTTAACAGGGCTGTACTGGAGCCAGTCTATGTCCCAGTCTACTTTGTCATCTGGGACAGGGAATCGGCGTGTGTCCGAGCCGGGATATACTGGACAACGAGCCTTAATATGCGTGGCAGGAGACATGCAGACAGATGTTGATGAACAGAGGCTGGGAATAATGGGGCTAATGGCGTTCTTCCTGCTGAAAATTGATTGAAGGCAAACTATTAGTTTAACCCTGAAGCTGCAATAGCACAAGTCACCGATGTGAAAAAACAATTTCCATAACGGAGCTTTTCTTTCATTTTAAGCTTCAGTACTACAACAGAAAGTACATTATTAAGAACAAGATGAGCTGTCGATTTTACACCTGTCAATCTTGTGTCACATCAACAGCTTCAGAATTGAAATTAATTTGAATTATTACGTTAATTTACATACCAGACTCCACTTGTGCCAGCAGCGTACGGAAGCCCTATAAGACTAAGCGCTACATGTACCGATGCAACCCAGTTACGGGAAACTGCTTTCATTCCAAAACTCTGTATGAAACCCAGAGCTGCAGTAACCAGGAAGCGAGAGATCAGCCCAGCCTTTTTTTGGGTGACGCAATTCATGTGACTCTACGCTGCTCTGCTGTAAATCCCTCTAGTAGTAGATGTGTACATGGTCACTACCTGTGTACATTAAAAGAAACAAAAAATAGCAAAGCAAAAAAAAAAAAAAAAACGGTAAATTATTTTAAAGCCTTAAATATATATTTTTCTTGAATAATTTATAACTATTTGTACTTGATTATGGATATGTGATGTTACTGTTTTCCTTATTTTAATTTTATATTGTTTCCTTTTTTTTTTTTGTTTAATGTTGTATTTTTTTACGTTATGTATTATGTAATTGCCCTTGTATGTTTTTTTGTTGTTGTTGTTCTAAAAACTGCAATAAAAAAAAAAATTTCTTAAAAGGGAAACCGTACAATGTAGTCAACCCAATATAATGGACAAAATCAATGCCTTTTGAGACCCTGTACATGTGTTTGTTTACATGCATCAAATTATAAATAATTTTCAAATGCGTTTAAAGAATGGTTAAATGCTAAAAGCTACCACCTTTAAAAAATAATGATAATAGCAGCAATATAAATCCTATTATTATTATTATTTAAAGGTGGTAGATCATACATGTGACCCTGGACCACAAAACCAGTAATAAGTAGCAGGGGTATATTTTTAGCAATACCTAAAAAACAAAACAAAAACAAAAGCAAAACCCTTAGATTCTAGATTTTCAAGTTGCTGTATCTCTGACAAATATTGTCCTATCCTAACAAATACCATACATCAATGGAAAGATTATTTAGCTTTCAGCTGATGTATAAATGTCCATTTCGAAAAAAACTGAGACTTGTGACTGGTTTTGTGGTCTAGGGTCACATATGTGACCCTGGATCACAAAACACTCATAAATAGCAGGGGGTATATTTGTAGCAATAGCCAAAAATACATTGTATATGTCAAAATTATCGATTTTTCTTTTATGCCGCAAATCATTATGATATTAGGTTAAAATCATGTTCCATGAAGATATTTTGTAAATTTCTCACCGTAAATATATCAAATCATAATTTTTGATTAGTAATATGCATTGCTAAGAACTTCATTTGGACAACTTTAAAAATACTTTCTCAGTATTTTGGTTTTTTTGGCACCCTCAGATTCCAGATTTTCAAATAGTCTCGGCCAAATATTGTCCTATCAAATATTGTCCTAACAAACCATACATCAAATGATAGCTTAGCTCAGCTTTTGGATGATATATAAATCTCAGTTATAGAACATTGACCCTTATGATGGTTTTGTGGTCCAGGGTCACATATAGTCATTTCCCAGTTTGACCTAACTGCGTATATTTTACCTATAACGGCAGCCTTTGCGATCCAATAAACCTGTCTTTGATGTGCAGGCAAATACGAGGCCCCTCTCCCCCCAAAGACTGCGCGAAGGCGACTGATGTGGGGTTGGAAACCATGGAAACCACAGAATCAGCCAGCAGCGCGGCGGCGGTCGGAGCCGCGGGCTCGAATAGCAGCGCCGCCGGGGCTGGAGGAGCCGTCGCGCCCGGGGGAGCTAATGGAGCGGCGGGATCTAAGCCTGGCCTGGAGTCGGTGAAGGAACAGAATTTTGACGTTGGCCCCCAAAACACCGATCGCCAGGACGTCGGGGAGGGGACCTGTGGGATGGACTGGTAAGTTGAAACTGCTCGTTTTTGTATTTTGCCTAAGCATATATGATTATGTATATCTCTTATTATATACACTACCAGTCAAAAGTGTTCTGGACAGTAAGACTAGATTTACTATTTAAAATAACTGTTTTCTATTTTAATATATTTTTAAATATAATTTATTCCTTTGATCAAAGCTAAATTTTCAACATTATTCCAGTCCAGGGTTGGGCACCCCTGTTCTAGTCTTTAGTGTCATGTGATCCTTCAGAAATCATTCTAATTTGCTGATTTGCTGTTCAAGAAACATTTTTTTATTATCATTATTATCAATATTTAAAGCAGTTGACTACATTTTTTTCAGGATTCTTAACCTTTTGTAACATTATACACTATATACCATTCAAAAGCTTGAAGTCAGTATAATTTGTATTGGGGGGGGGGGATCAAAAGTGATGCTAAAGACATTTATAATGTTACAAAAGATTTCAGATTTCTATTTCAGATAAATGATAAATGCTGTTCTTCTGAACTTTCCATTCATCAAAGAAATCGGAAAAAAAAATCTACTTAGCTGTTTTCAGCATAATAATAATAATAATAATAATAATAAATGTTTTTGAGCAGCAAATCAGAATATTAGAATGATTTCTGAAGGATCATGTGACTGGAGTAATGATGCTACAAATCCAGCTTTGAAATCACAGAAATGACATTTTAAAATATATTCAAATAGAAAACAATTATTTTAAATAGTAAAAATATTTCAACATTTTACTGTTTTGCTGTACTTTGGATCAAATAAATGCAGGCTTGGTGAGCAGAAGAGACTTATTCAAAAAAAAAAAAAAATCTTAGTGTTCAAAATAAGAATGTCACAATACTCGATATAATATCAAACCGTTCGGTACGACATCCATGGCTCACTACACGCTTGTGAATTGCGTTTTTTTGGTTTTGTATTTAAATAATTTCCTTGTTTTATTTCTCTCGAAATTTGCTGTGTGTGCGCGTGATTTCACGTGCTGAGATGAGGAAACGCTTCCCCGTTTATATTTGAAAAAGCAACACTTGCAGAGCATCTTCCATTCTAAAAAAAAAATGCAATGATAAGCCTTTCTAAACTTGTCCAACAAAAGAGAACATTATAACTAATTGTTTACTTCACAGCATCAGCCAAGCGTTTGAAATAACTTCCTTTTGTGATCTGATGTGGCTTATCATAGAAGGAGGCAAACAATATATTCTATACTGTATGTCGATTAGCAATGGTTACAAATATACTTAATCATTATGAAAACACCCGAGATGGCTTGAAGAACACAGATAAACTATATTATTGCAGACGAGTGTTTTACATTTCATCATTCAAAACGTTTAACGTTATATCTTGTTTTTATTCAGTTACAGCAATAGGGATGCCTTAAGGTGCGTTCACGCCATATCGGTATTCCATAATTACGAAATTCCAACTCCCAGTTCACACGTTGTAATTACGAGTTCTACAAGGACGTGAACGCTTTTTACAAGTTGGAATCTCGTAATTACGGGAATTCCGATATGGCGTGAACGCACCTTATGCAGCGCCAAAATGAGCCTGGCGACGGTCACGTCGTACAGCTGTCCCTGGTCCAAGTCGTAACTTGGAGAACATTCCGAGTTTACAAATTGTAATTACGAGTTCAGGAGCACGTGAGGGCTTTGGCGTTGATAGTGTTGCCATATGAACACATAATTCGATAGAGTAGAATGTCACGCGTTTTCATCCCGGAATTACGAGATAGCGTGATTGCAGCATAATAGCTCTCTCAAAAGAAATATTAAGCAGACGCTTTTTCCAGTGTACAGAGGTTTACAGGAGTATTTTGTTATTAATTAGATGCAAAAAACAAACAAACAAAAAGCACTGATGTGGCAAGCTCTCAGAACCGAGCCGAAAACTGTGGTTAAAAACCAAGGTTCGTATTGAACCGTGGACTAACTGTATTGTTGCATCCGTAGTTCAAAAACTTTTGACTGGTAGTGTATATATTTGTGTATATATGTTTAGGTAAAAAAAGAGGATGTATGATGCCCGTGGTATTTGAAACCCAGAGCTGCAGTAACCAGGAAGTGAGAGATCAGCCCAGCCTTTTCGGTGACGCAGTTCATGCGACTCTACGCTGCTCTGCTGTTTGTTTGATGTCTGATGTGTTTGTTTACATGCATCAAATTATAAATAATATTCAAATGCGTTTTAAAGAATGGTTAAATGCTAAAAGCTACCACCTTTAAATAATAATAATAGCAATAATATAAATCCTATTATTATTAGTAGTATTATTATTTAAAGGTGGTAGATCATATATGGTACCCTGGACCACAAAACGAGTAATAAGTAGCAGGGGTATATTTTTAGCAATACCTAAAAAACAAAACAAAAGCAAAACGCTGAGATTCCAGATTTTCAAGTTGTTGTATCTCAGACAAATATTGTCCTATCCTAACAAACTATACATCAATGGAAAGATGGTTTATTCAGCTTTCAGTTGATGTATAAATCTCCATTTCGAAAAACTGACACTTATGACTGGTTTTGTGGTCCAGGGTCACAAATCTCCAAACTTAAATTCTTAATATAACAAGCAACATTGAGTAGACCATTGACAATACCCGGGGTCACATATGTGATTTTTTTGCACCCTCAGATTCCAGATTTTCAAATAGTTGTATAGCTTAGCTCAGCTTTTGTGGTCCAGGGTCACATATAGTCATTTCCCAGTTTGACCTAATTGCATATATTTTACCATATAACGGCAGCCTTTGCGATGCAATAAACCTGTCTTTGATGTACAGGCAAATACAAGGCCCCTCTCCCCCCAAAGCATGCGCGAAGGAGACTGATCTGGGGACAGAAACCATGGAAACCACAGAATCAGACACCAGCACGGCGGCGGTCGGAGCCGCGGGCTCAAATAGCAGTGCCACCAGGGCTGGAGGAGCCGTCGCGCCCGGGGGAGCTAATGGAGCGGCGGGATCTAAGCCCGGCCTGGAGTCGGTGAAGGGACAGAATTTTGACGTTGGCCCCCGATACACTGGTCTCCAATACGTCGGGGAGGGGGCCTATGGGATAGTCTGGTAAGCGGAAACTGCTCACTGCTCGTTTTTGCATTTTACCTAAGCATATATGATTATGTATATCTCTTATGTTTTTATACACTACCAGTCAAAAGTGTTTGGACAGTAAGACTAGATGTACTACTTAAAATAACTGTTTTCTATTCTAATATATTTTTAAATATAATTTAGTCCTTTGATCAAAGCTAAATTTTTAACATGATTATTCTAGTCTTTAGTGTTACGTGATCCTTCAGAAATCATTCTAATATGCTGATTCACTGTTCAAGAAATTTTTTTTTATTATTATTATTATTATTATCAATATTTAAAGCAGTTGACTACATTTTTTCAGGATTCGTAATCTTTTGTAACAGTATACACTATATACCATTCAAAAGCTCGGAGTCAGTATAATTTGTATTTTTTTTTCCATTCATCAAAGAAACCTGAAAATCTAATCAGCTGTTTTCAACATAAAAATAAAAAATGTTTTTTTGAGCAGCAAATCAGAATATTAGAATGATTTCTGAAGAATCATGTGACTGGAGTAATGATGCTACAAATCCAGCTTTGAAATCACAGGAATAAATGGCATTTTAAAATATATTCAAATAGAAAACAATTATTTAAAACAGTAAAAATATTTCAACATTTTACTGCAGAAGAGACATGTTCAAAAACTTTTGACTGGTAGTGTATATATATGTTTAGGTTAAAAAAGAGAGTGTATGATGCCCGTTCTTGTTCCAGTGGTAAATGTTCAGATGATGGAAACTATGGCGAGTTCGTGTGTTTATCTCACACTTCACCATAAACTCTCCCTTTCGTTTTTTTTCCAACCACAAACTGTAAATCACGCTGGAGGGCCTGCTAACCGTAACCGTGGGAGGTATTCTGCACACCCACTCGAGCACTGTTGTTGTAAATGCGTCTGCTGCTCAGGCTTTTTCACGCGCAGCGCGCGCCCCCGAATGTTGTACAGGAGAAGTGCGCGTTCGCGCTCACGATCCGTTTAGATGCACGCTCGTTCCGCACTCGCATCCACAGGGGGGGCCTTGACCGACTCCTCTTCGACTGTCAAGAAAGCGCACCGTATAACGGCAGCCTTTGCGATCCAACAAACCTGTCTTTGATCTGCAGACAAAAACTAGGCCCCTCTCCCCCCAAAAGACTGCGCGAAGGCGACTGATTTGTGGGCAGAAACCATGGCGGAATCGGGCAGCAGCGCGGCGGCGGTCGGAGCCGCGGGCTCGAATAGCAGCGCCGCCGGGGCTGGAGGAGCCGTCGCGCCCGGAGGAGCTAATGGAGCGGCGGGATCTAAGCCAGGCCTGGAGTCGGTGAAGGGACAAAATTTTGACGTTGGCCCCCGATACACCGATCTCCAGTACATCGGGGAGGGGGCCTATGGGATGGTCTGGTAAGCGGAAACTGCTCGTTTTTGCAGTAGCACACGTAACTGTTGGGTCGGGGCGAGATTTAATGGGCTGGTACCGATCAGCTCATCGTTGTAAAGAAAAAAGGGTGTTGATTCTCTGAAAGCCTATGCCATTCCGCATTCCCCTTTCATTAGCAGAAAAGAGCATATAAACGGCTTTTTTAAAAGCAACAGAATCATTTTCTCCGCTCAACAAGTTTCCTTGCATATCCTTCCCAGAATCTCATGGCTAACAATAGATTGCGAGTAATGCATTGGATTAAATCCCATTTCTCCAGCATTGGCTGTGTTTGAAAGCATAGCGAGCTGCCTACATAAACAGTATTTTTTTGGCATCATGAACGCGTTTGGAGCATTCAAAAATGCTGTCTAGCTCGTATGGTTTCAAACACAGCCAGCGTCTCGCCACACGTGAATCCATGTTATTGAAAACACACGATGACTTTAGCTTAGATGCGGAATGTCACTTGTCATTCGTGATTTTAGAAGTGTGTTTTGTTGTTTGTAGTGTGAAACTGCATGCTAGAGCTGTTGGCTCCACCGCTAGCAATCTGACATTTCACTCTGAGCTCGTGAAACAGGCGTGGTTACGATGCGGCCAAATGTGGATGAACAGCAAACATTTTTGCGGTTTTTCTAGAAATAAGTTGCCAGCGCTTTCGAAATGTCAACTGCTGGTAAGATTTAATTAAATGATGGTAAAGGTAAAGTATGTAAGGTGTAGAATTCAGAGCTGTACGCGTTGGTGTGTCCTCCATCCTCAAAATGACTGTCAAGTTTTGCTGGAGGATGTAAACAAACCCCCGTAATAAAACACAAAGGCCTTCTTTGGATATCTTCGGGTAGGGCTATCAGACAGCTGCATGGTGAGAAAAACACATAAATAATCATATACTAGACATTTTCCACAAATAAAGAGCACTTAGTAGTTTTAAACACATCAAATTTTGACCTAGGTCAATTTTTCAAAAAGTGAGATTTATACATCATCCGAAAGCTGGATAAATAAGATTTCCATTGATGTATGGTTTGTTAGGATAGGACAATATTTGCGTTGAGATGCAACTTCTTGAAATCTAAAATCTGAATGTACAAAAAATAAAAATATTGAGAAAATCAGCTTTAAAGTTGTCCAAATGAAGTTCTTAGCAATGCATATTATTAATCAAAAATTTAGTTTTGAGATATTTATGGTAGGAAGTTTACAAAATATCTTCATGGAACATGATCTTTACTTAATATCTCAGTGATTTTTGGCATAAAAGAAAAAAAGCGATAGTTTTGACCCATACAATGTATGGCTATTGCTACAAATATATCCATGTGACTTATGACTGCTTTTGTGGTTCAGGGTCACATATATGTATAATGGGGATTTTGGGCCTGTCCCATCTGTGTGATTTTCTTAAACATATCTAACAATTAAAATCATACAAAAAATATGTAAATCATTATGAAAAAATTGTTATTAAATTGGTGTTTTGAAATTGTTCATTTTGGTAAACATCTGTACGTTTAAAAAATATTTAAATTATAAAATGTTTAAATGTGTACAAATAATGTTATAAAACTGGGACAACTTGGTGGGAAGACAAGTGAATGATCTTATTTTATTTTGCTTATTTATTTATTTACAAATATTCGTATAGACTGTGTATATCAAGCCTAACATGACGTAACTGTTTTACCCAAGTTTTGTAAGAAAACAATTAGATTTTTAATTTTTTCATTTGTTTTTAATTTTTTAAAATGTTAATTTGTTTTAATTTGTTAATCAATAACTACAAAACAACGTTTGGGTTTTATGAGTAATTCTACAATATAAAACAATAATATATTTTTAATTAAATGTTAATTTAAAGATTATTGCTAAACACACAGCAGGGATTTAAACAATTTATATATGTCTCATATAAATATGAATAATATTTATCATAGCCTTCGGTTGACGTTCAGGAAAAGTTTAAGCAGCTCTGTTCACTTTTTTTTAACATTATTCCCAATGCTACATGAGTTAAATATGTGCACAAGCTTGTACATTTTTGAAAAAAAAAATTTTATACTCCCTCATCTAATCCCACCATCTCTTTTCCTGCTGCCTGCAGCTCAGCTTTTGATAATGTGAATAAGATCCGAGTGGCCATTAAGAAGATCAGTCCGTTTGAACACCAGACCTACTGCCAGCGCACCCTGAGGGAGATCAAAATCCTCCTGCGGTTCCGTCATGAGAACATCATCGGCATCAATGATATCCTGAGAGCACGTCGCATCGATTATATGAGGGATGTGTATCCTTAAACATGCACACAATGCACTAGGCTGAATTGTTGTACATACCATTGTATTTTGGAAATAGTGTGTGTATATCATCACGGTGTTGTGCTGTAGTTCTTTAACTGCATTTCAGCTATATTGTACAGGACCTGATGGAGACCGACCTTTACAAATTGCTGAAGACACAGCAACTCAGCAACGACCATATCTGCTACTTTCTGTACCAGATCCTGCGAGGGCTGAAATACATTCACTCGGCCAATGTGCTGCACAGAGACTTGAAGCCCTCAAACCTTCTCATCAACACCACCTGTGACCTCAAGGTCAGAAAATCCACACAGATTTTCCTAAAGAATAAATGTGACCCTGGACCGCAAAACCAGTCTTAGGTAGCTTGGGTATATTTGTAGCAATAGCCAACAATACATTCTATTTTGTAAATTTCCTGCCGTAAATGTATCAAAATTTTTGATTAATATGCATTAATACAAACCATAAATGGATAGCTTATTTATTCAGCTTTCAGATGATGTATAAATCTCAATTTCAAAAAACTGACCCTTATGACTGGTTTTGTGGTCCAGGGTCACAAATCTCCAAACTTTAATTCTTAATATAACAAGCAACATTGAGTAGACCGTTGACAATAACACAGCAGCTTCAAATGGATAATCTGATGTTAAAAAGTAAACATGAAACCTGATGTGAAATGAAAATCGTTTTGTAAGCAATCTGTTTCAGTGCAGATATTTTGAGGAACGCAGGACCAAATTTAGTAATGTAGTTCTTGTGTTTTGTTTAATCTTAAGGCAGTGATCCTAGTGAAGCTAAATATAGAAATGAGGGTCTTTTTAAAGCAAAATTGCATGTTGGAGGCTTGTGTGGAGGATAATTATATTTCCTCACCCTTAGATCTGTGACTTTGGGCTGGCACGGATAGCCGACCCTGAACATGACCACACCGGATTCCTCACAGAGTATGTGGCTACTCGCTGGTACCGTGCTCCTGAGATCATGCTCAACTCCAAGGTATGTCTATGTTTGTATATCATTAACATTTAACACATTAACTGAATGCATGTTTTGACATACTCTCTGCTAATCTTTCAGGGCTACACCAAGTCCATTGATATTTGGTCTGTGGGTTGCATCCTGGCTGAGATGTTGTCCAACAGACCCATCTTCCCTGGAAAACATTATCTGGACCAGCTCAACCACATATTGGGTAAGAACCAGTGCCTAATGCTTAATGGAGTTTCCCCATTTTCTGACTCATCTTTCATGGTTTTCAATCTCTGAAGCATAATATAGAAAAAAAAATGTATGTAGCAACTGAGAGCATGTAGCACAGAGAGTCCTGTATTACGACACAGTGACACACTGTATCAGTGAGGACAGGAAATACTCTGCAGAGAATGGACTATCAGCTTCTGAACAGTATGCTATGTCATTATCAGCCACTTCCCTGGTTTCTAGTAACATAATTAGCAGCACAAATGTTTTGGACATTGATAATAATAAGTGCACCAAATCAGCATGTTAGGTAGATATGTGATCTAGGAAAACTTAACACATGGTGAATTTTACATATGAAAGCTGAATCCTTCCCAAAACTGTTTTTATTTTGTCCATAGCTTGAATGTTACAAAAGGTATGGCTATCTTAAGTTGGCTGATAGCTTTGATTTTCAGGAATGGAATTTTGAGAAAAACGGGTTTAAAGTAAGACGGCGTTCATTTTCACTTTCTCAGGTTTAACGAGAGCGGTCTGTCAGGAGTGCTATACTGCATCAATACACAAACTAAGACTAACGTTGCCCTAAAGGGGACAGTTTTCCGTTTTTTATCGTGGGCATAGTCTCTAAACTTTTGATCACCCCTTGTATGTTTAGTTTGCACGAGTACCTTGTAGTTTACATTTAGAAAAGCGAGCGCAGTGCTACCGTTCGCGCACTGTGCGTCTAACAGACAGTCATCGGACTCCTCCTCTTTAGTAACTCCATCATCCGATCCTTCATCTCTGGATGTGAAATAGTCCATTATAAAATCATTTACTGACATCACCAAGATTTATCAGACTGAGATGAGTAAGATTAAGTGAGCAGCTACAGTGCTTCAGACTGCATTGTTCCATTGCGCTCCACCATCTCACAATATAAATAAATAAATAAATAAATAAAAACTTTGCGTGCCGTAGTTTACACATAGTGGGGAATGTGCATTGATGCACCTTTATTAAATATGTTACGTGGTTTATTTTTAAAGTTAACTGTTTTTGTGGTGTTAAGTGAAAGCACCTCTGCAGCGCATTCTTACATAAGAGAAAGACGGTCATTTCTGCTTGTTGCAATAAATTGCTATTTTTCTGCACTAAACAACTGAATTTTGCCAAGATATTTTCAGAGATGATAGACAAGATGTTATAGAATAATAATTTAATGAAAACCTAATTTTGACCAAAAAAATCACATTCAACCTTTTTTTCAAATTTCCTGAAAACGTCCCAGCGCAACATCCAGTGGGTTTTCCCTGATCGCTTCACATATTATTAAATGATTTCTGTAGGATAATGTTACATTGAAAACTCAAATAATAGCTGATGAAAATTCTGCTTTGCCATCACAGGAATAAAATACAGAAAACTGTTATTTTAAATTGTAATATTTCATAATATTACAGTTTTTACTTTTTTTGTTGATATTTATTATTATTATTATTTTTTTTTTTTCATCAATTAAAGGCAGCATTGGTGAGCATAAGAGACTTCTGTTAAAAGCATTTAACAAAAAAAACTTACCAACCCCAAACTTTTGAACAGTATATATTTGTATATTTTGCTTTTTTGTTATTATTAATTATAATTATTTAATTAATTAATAATTAATGTATTTAGTAAAATGTATATTAATTTTATTATATTATTTAAGTGGCAGCCTAGCACAGTTCCAAAATTGTAAAAGTGTGCTTAATCAAACATCGAAGTTTATTAATATGATTATTATTATTATTATTATTATTATTATATAAATTATTTACCTTTGTTGCAAGTGAATGCATAGTAAGCTTTTTACTTTTGATTACTCCCCAAGATTTTGAATATTGAATTTATGCCAAAAAACAGTTTGTAGGGCTGTCTAAAAATATCAATTTCTCGATTTTAATCAATTCTTATTATGAAACTATATTGATTCTTAAATCCCAAGAATCAATTAGTCTAGCCTGTTTTCAGTTAATGAACGGAACACTGTAGTGCACATCCCATCCCATAAATCGCAATAAGCTTTATGCTTTGTTACTTTTGATATGCAACAAAGTCTCAGATTTCAAATTCTGTCCATTTTGTTACAATATTCAACAATAATTGTCATTTCGGCACCGTTTAATTTGGAGTGACAGATTGCTGTAGCTTTAAGAAAAGCGGCAAAGCGAAGTGCATGTGAACTGATCATCTCCTCTGCTTTATTATCAGTGTCAGCACAAAATAAACATGAATGAACATCCGACGATATGTTAAAAGAAAGAGTACAACTTACTAAAATCCATATCCAGTCTCATGTAATCGCTCAATCAGTGTTCTAACTGCGGAAAGACGACGTCAGTATAACAGCTTGTAAACAATATCACGTCACATTCAGAAAAAACATATTCGGTGACCATAAACTTGTTAGTCAGCTAGTGCTGTACATGATATATATCCAAAATAATAAATACTGAATCGAGTCGGGATCTAAAAAAGAATGGAGGTTGAAATGGATGCAAACTGGAACTTTTGAAGTCTATTCAGAATCATTTTCTACTCCCTTAAAAAGTTCATCTTCTTATTTGTTTTTTATCTTAACTATGCACAATACAAGGTTGGTTGCATTTTATTATTTCCTTAAGCATTGTTTTCTTCCCTGCTGTGACCCATCAGGGCTGCTTTCCCAAAAGCCCAAGTAAATCATTGAAACAATGTTTTTCTTTTTTGTTGAGAACCACCGTATTGTTTGTTATTTAACTCGTATGGGAATGCAGGACCATTGTTTATTTTATGATTATTTTTCTTCCCCATCAACCAGGCATTTTGGGCTCCCCCTCTCAAGATGATCTGAACTGCATCATCAACATGAAGGCCAGGAACTACCTCCAATCTCTACCCCAGAAACCGAAAGTCCCATGGGGCAAGATGTTCACCAAAGCAGACAACAAAGGTGAGCACACGCATTGGGATGTTCAGTGAAATGGTATGTAGATTGCATAAGAGGGGTCTGGCAGTAGCTGTCTCAAGTATGTGTGTGTGTGGGAGTACTGAACAAATGTGGGTGTCAACAAATGGTCTTTTGATGGTCTGGCTGCATTGTATGTTTAATGAAACATTGGCAAGACATCCTTGTATGCTTTTTCTCTGTGACTATTGTCACTGCAGTTGTGCATAAGTTCCTTTTGTAATCATAAACGTAACATAGAAATGTGGAACTTCATGTACTTCTATAATTGCATTTCAGCCCTGGATTTATTGGACCGCATGTTAACCTTTAACCCCATCAAACGTATAACCGTGGAGGAAGCACTGGCCCACCCCTACCTGGAGCAGTACTATGACCCCTCTGATGAGGTATATTTCATTCCCCTTTCCAGCTTTATTATTTCTGTCTCGCACCCTTTAAGTCGGACATCTGTACAATCCCATATCTGTTAGTTAAGCCTAACAGCATTTCGCATTGCTTGCAAATTTAGCCGGTGGCTGAGGAGCCCTTCACTTTCAACATGGAGCTGGACGACCTACCTAAAGAGAAGCTGAAAGAGCTCATCTTTGAGGAGACGGCACGCTTCCAGGCCAACTACCAGGGCTCCTGAGAGGGCCAGGTAAAAAAAAAAAAAAAAGCACATGTCAAATGACCAAATCTACACTAATATTAATGTATTTATATAAAGTAGTATTTTGTGTAAGGCATGTGAAAGAAATAACAGAGGTCAAGAGCAGTGACTAACACACTAAAGTCGTATGAAGCAATTAAAGACATAGTTCACCCATGAGACATAGACTTTCTTCCATGAAACACAAATTAAGGTATTTAGAAATATATTTAACTGCTTTTTTTTTTTTTTCATAAAAAGGCATATGATGACCAGGGCTTGTCAAGCTGCAAAAAGGGGAAAAATTAAAAGGGGTAGTTCGCCCAAAAATGAAAATTCTGTGATTAATTACTTACCCTCATGTCTCTCCAAACCCGTAAGACCTTCGTTCATCTTCAGAACACAAATGAAGATATTTTTGATGAAATCTGAGAGCTTTCTGACTCTGCATAGACAGCAACACAACTGACACGTTCAAGGCCCAGAAAGGTAGTAAGGAAATCATTAAAATAGTCCATGTGACATCAGTGGTTCAACCGTAATGTTATGAAGCTACGAGAATACTTTTTGTGTGCCAAGAAAACAAAAATAATGACGATGTGTGTGTGTGGGTTTTTATGTAGAACCCGGATGCACGGCGCTTTTTCAATCAGAGGAATGCACACGCATGTATTGGGGAGAAGAAATTGTTGAATGAAGTTGTTGTTTTCTTTTGTTTTGTATTTATGTGTTTTGTTTTTTTGTGTACAAGAGTACCACGAAACGTGTGTGCATTCCTCTGAATTTTCAATTTTGGGTGAACTTCAAAAAGGTGTATCTGACCCATGCATTATATTTGTTTAAAAGATTTAAATAATTTTAAAATTGATCTGTGCATGTGCATGTTCATACTTGGTAAGCATTCAGGTACTTGTATAATACATTTTAATCTACATGTTCAGATGAGATTTAATAGCTACTGTTGTTCATGGGTGAACTATTCAGCTTTTTTTTTTTTTTTTTGTACATATTTAAAAATGATCATGTTGTTCCAAACCCTTAAGAACTTCGTGTTCAGAACACAAATTAACATATTTTTGATGAAATCCGAGAGCTTTCTGACCCTGTATAGAGAAAAATGCAACAATAATTTTTCAACTAGCACAGAAATAAAAACTAACATGCAGCATTTATCTTTATAATAAATGAAAATTTACCCTCATGTTGTTCCAAACCCATGTCTTCAGAACACAAATTAAGATATTTTTGATGAAATCCGAGAGCGTTCAGACCTTACATAGACAGCAACACAACGCAACAATAATTTTTCAACTAACACAAAAATTAAAACTGGCATTAGAGCTGCATGATAAATAAAGCTACCCAAAATCATGCTCGTAATCGTAGATGAATCGCATTCGATTATGAGAGCAATTTTTGCGTAGCTTCTCAGTGATTTATGGCTCTATGTATTAATTGCGGCTCCAGCTGAACGCACGTGATGGAGATTTACTGCTAATTACAGTACTGGCTTTACTGACTAAACGCACCTGACAATCGCATCCGATTTATCGTGCAGCCCTAACTGACATACATTTATCTTTATAATAATCAGCTTTTTTGTCTGTTCAGTATATTAAAGGGATAGTTCACCCAAAAATGCTCTTCAAAATGGCGTTAGGGTGACAGAGGAGAAAAATTGTTGAATAAAGTAATTATTTTTATTTATACATTTTTTTTTGCGCTCAAAAAGTATTCTCGTAGCTTCATAAAATTACAGTTGAACCACTGCTGTCCCATGGACTATTTTATCAATGTCCTTACTACCTTTCTGGGTCTTGGACGTGTCAGTTGCGTTACTGTCTATGCAGGGTCAGAAAACTCTCAGATTTCATCAAAAATATCTTAATTTGTGTTTCGAAGATGAACGAAGGTCTTACAGGTTTGGAGCGACATGAAGGTAAGTAATTAATCACAGAATTTTTATTATTGGGTAAACTATCCCTTTAACATATTGAGAATTTCTTTGAAGGTTATATAATTTCAACATGTTAAGCAATTCTTATATTAAAATGAGTATAGCCATACTCTTGTTTGAAGAATTTCCATGCTCAAACCTGTTGATGTCCACTGATGGTCAGTAATCCTTTTTTTTTTTTTTTCTCACAGCCGTCACGGAGAATAACCGAGCAGCGTGGAGTCTCAGATAAAGATAACTCCAGACAACCTGCGAAAACATATACATACATATATACATAAAAAAAAAAAAAACAAGATAAAAAGTGGAAAATGTACATTTAAAAACTTCAGCTTTGTTTTATCTGTCCATCTCTCTTTCTCGCTGGGAAGCTGTGCGCTAGTTTGGGCTTATAACATCTTATCGTAACGCCATTAACGGGGGCCGTCAGACATGCTGTTCTCATCGCATACCGCACACAGCTCCTGCTCTCTCAAACAATTGCATCTTTCACCCTTTCTATCAATACCCTGCTTCTCTCTCTGTTTGCATCCATCTCTTTCTCTTTATGTCTCTCTCGAGGGTGTCTCTCTGGTCTGCGTTCTGGGTTGTTGTTTTTTTTTTTGTTTTTTTTTTGGCTTTCTTTCTTTTTTTTTTCATTCCACAGAGATGGAGAGAGAAAGAGAATCTTTACGGTGGGCACTGACCGGTGTGTGCGTGTGTATATATAAGCGGTTTTGAGTTTCATTGGAGTATTGTAAGTCGGCGATCTGTTTGTACACTGTAATTTGAACGTTACGATCAGTTACAAATCGTGTTTTGTAATGTTGGGAATTTATATTTGAATATCTTTTGAAATATAAAGTCATTGCTTGTGTTGTTTTTTTTTTTTTTTGTTTTTTTTGGATTCATTTAAAGACAAATGATGTTACATTTAATGAGCTTGGACTTTTTGTTTTCTATTGTGAGGAGAAAGAGGTCTTGTTTTGGTTCTTGAGAATAAAAGAGAAACAGCCGACAGGCAGGATGAACGGAGGAAAGAGGGCGAGATGGAATAGTATCATCTGCTGTAAAATATCATGTTCTACTGTTGAGAACCGAGACTATTTCTTGCCAATGTTCTTGGGAAAATTAAGCCATCAGTATCTTTTCTTTTTCTTTTTTGGCTTCCTTTTCCTCTTTCTCCTCCTCTCGCTCGTCTGTTCATTTACAGGAGGTTCTGTGGCGTGCAGACCTTCATTGTGCGTTCTTCTGCGTTTTTTTTTTTTTTTTTTAGGGGGGTTGATACTGATTTCTTTGTGAATAACAATAGTTGTCATTGGTTACCATGTCCATGGCTACTGTTGCCATGATTCCTTTCTGATAAGTCACACATAGTTCCCCACGTTCTGCCTTTGTTGCTTGCAGATGTCGGTCCCTTCCTCTTCCTTTCGCATCGTCCTCTTTCTCTCGTTTTGTTTTGCTTCACTTGTCCCGGAGTGATTGAGGAATCATAGCCAAGCTTAACACTTTCAGAGCCATAGCACATTTTTTCTCATTCCCTCCCTGTGATGTCAGAACTTTTCAAAGGGCTTTTCCACAGGGCTTGCTGACCTCATGCCTCTCCTGCCTGTGATTGGCTCACCTTGTGTTTATCTAGACTTATTCTGCATGCGTCGCATCTTAGTCGCAACTACCTGCCTTTATATTATACGTTTTCGGTGAGATGTCGCCATCTTTCGATGCCGTTTTTAACGAAACCGTCATTGCTTCTGGCCAATCATGGATGAGGAAAGCATGTTCGAGTGGGAAGAGTTAAAATGGCACATTGTGTAGCTGTTTTGCATAAATACAGGGTGTGATTTGCATAAATTAATACCCCCCCCTCCCATCCCCTCCCCTCCCCTCCCTGTGTAAAACCCCATTGAGACGAGCCCCAACTGCAGAGGAAATTCAGCCCGCACGTCAATCGGTGACATTTCTCAATCGGTGCACCTGCACTTTGTGTCTCATGACCAAACGTTTTCGGTTTTTAGTGCAATTTTATCTATTCCTGTGAGAAAAGTTTCCTTGTTTTCGTTTGGTTAATCCCCCGTTTGTTAGGGTGAAGCGTAACAGGCAATGACGGTTGGTCGCGTCCCGTGTCTGTGTCTGTGCGTCTGTCCTTTCCAACCAGAAGCTGCTCTTCTCTGCTTCCTCATGAGGAGGGGAGATCATCCCGCTCTGTGATCTGAGGGAAACAACTCATTACCAAGAAGAAGATTATTTATATTACTGTATTGTCAATGGCAATGACATGCTTATTGTGAATGGGACCATGGGGACTGTCAGCAGTCTTACACACACACATACACACACATACATACACATTTAAGGATGTATATCTCACATATAAACCTGCACGCATACAGTATATGATTTCAAAAGCCTGCAAAGGAGGCAGATATCATAATGTCCTTTTAATGGCTGTTATTATGATTATTGCTGGTGTTTTATTGGTGAGGTCTTTCTTTTTTATTTTGAAAACTGAAAAGGGATTTAAAAACTTTTTGTCCTTTTTAAAGTATGTTTTGCATTTCTTTCATTTTGTTCGCTTTGGGTGTGAAAAATAATTGGCTGTACACTCTTTCTGAAGTCTATTTTTTCCCTAAATCTTATAAGGAATTATTTTAAAAGACGATTAAACGATATGGGTAGACTGTCAAGAGAAATGAGCTATGGATGGTTATAGTCTATGTATATGCTTATGGGTATAATAAATTAAACAATTAACAAAAACAGAATTATATACATATATTAAATAAAATTCCTGATACTGTAAGTCTTTGTCTTGTGTATTTTTTTTTTTGTTTTGTTTTTTTAATTCAGCTTGACTGATTTTTACACCTAAAAATGCTAGGTGAAATATGGATAAACTCGGTTAGGTTAAATGTTTGACCCAACCTCCTGGGTAGTTTTATTTAACTCGCCTGTTGTTTAAAAATTACTTGATGGCTGGCTTAAAATGAACCCAAAATAGGTTGTAAATTGAAGTGTTAGAGGCGTCAGCAGTAATCAAAAGGTGAACATTCTTTAATAAGAAATGAAAAAAAAATGTTTATTATTTAATTAATATTTATTCAACTTATTAATAAATGTTACTTTATTGAACATATTAGTACATGTTTATTTCCAACTTATTTTGGGTTCATTTAAGCAAGGAATGTCATTTTTAGGCAACAGCTGAGTTAAAATTTCCCGGAATTTTTCTTAAAAGGGGAAAAAAAATGATTAGAATTAAACATTTTTTTTTTTCAACAAACACAATAATATAATGTGCAACAATTATCTTTTTAGATAATCATATTATTTATTTATATATATATATATGCTCACCAAGCCTGCATTTAGTTGATCCTCAAAAGTGGTAATATTGTGAAATATTTTTACTATTTGAAATAACTGTTTCCTGTGATCATAACCAGATTTTTGGCATCACTACTCCAGTCTTCAGTGTCACATATTCCTTTAGAAATCATTCTAATATGCTGATTTGCTGTTCAAGAAACTATTATTATTATTATTATTATCAGTTAAAAGAGTTGAGTACATTTTTTTCCAGGATTCTTTGATGAATAGAAAAATCCAAAGATCAGTATTTACCTAAATTAAAAAAGCTTTTGCACATTATACACTATACCTCTAAAAAAGTCAGTCTAAATTTATCAAAATTTTTAGTAAAGAAATTATAGAAATTAATACATTTATTTAGCAAGGATGCTTTAAATTGATTAAAACTGGCGATAAAGACATTTATAATGTTACAAACGATTTCTATTTCAGATAAATGCTGTTCTTCTGAACTTTCCAAAGAAATCTGACAAAATTCTACTCAGCTGTTTTCAACATAATAATAAATGTGTTTTTGAGCAGCCAATCAGAATATTAGAATGATTTTTGAAGGACCATGTGACCTATAGAAGACCTATAGAATAATGATGCAAAAATCACAGGAATAAATTACATTTTAAAATATATTAAAAATACAAACAGTTATTTTAAAAAGTAAAAATATTTCACATTTTTACTGATTTTGCTGTACTTTGGATCAAATAAATGCAGGCTTGGTGAGCAGAAGAGACTTCTTTAAAAAAACATTAAAAATCTTACTGTTCAAAAACTTTTGAGTGTACATAATCAATAAAAACAAATAACCATACCATTTTTCCTATGTATTAACATTGAGATTTTATTCATATGATTATTAATTTATTGAATTAATAATCCGTTTGATAGATAATTATGTCTTTGTTTCCGTCTAGTCAGAAGGCTTGTTCCAGTTTCACAATACAAAAGCGTAATACCTGTGTACTGTAAATAAGTTTCAGTCTGACAGCCACAGTAATTTTTCCCTTTAGTCATATTCCCTGCTGTAGTTTTTGAAGATGGGAGTTGTTATCTGATTTCGTGTGAAGGGAGTGGCACTGTGGCAATGAAAATCTACTTGATTTTCCCCTTAGCGATAGAAAAGTAAAGCAGGGATGTGTGAGTTTAAACCGAGCAAAGGTAAACATTAATGGAAGTCAATGTTTAATTATTGTATGGCTAATAATTGGACAAATAATTTCCTCCAAATTCCGCTCCCTGTTTTCTGGGAACTTCTTTACCTTTTCTCTCCTCTTAAATCAGCCAAGTTGCCTGTCCAGTTGGACCACTCCTCTGCTTCGCCAACATGTTTCAGCATGGGTTGAGAATTCTGCTATGAGGCATTTTGCTCTTAAAGACAGACTGAGCACTTTAGGTTGTGGGTGTGCTTGTATTCTTGTTTAACACGGCTCTTTCAAACAAAAAAGTGACTAAAATTCTGTAATTAATACATTGATTCACTGCAATTTTTGATACATGAAACTGAGGTGAATCAAAGCTTTTCTTGCCAAGACTGCACAAATTAGGTATGGATTATTAGTATCTCTCTCAGCCTCATTTCCCATCTGTCTCTGCCTCTCTTTGTTTGTTCACTCAGCAATTCTATACAAAAACAGAACAATAGAAAACAAAAATGTTCTGCTGACAAGCAGAACTAACAGTGTGTACACTGTTTGTGTGTGCATTACTGTGACTTTGCATTTATCCCACCGTAAGCCTTTGTTAAGCACTGAAATGTGTGAAAACATGAATGCTGGCCAAACATCAACTCATGTCCTCTGCTACCTACTACCAACAGTTGCAATGACATAGAAACAACAAAAGCCCCTTGTGCTGTCTGTCCAATCCTTCTCGCCTGATTTACGCTAGTGAGAATATGTATTATATATGTTCACTACATGGCATCCAATCAGAATGATATGTGCTGGGAGGCCTTATACCTGCACTTACCACATGTATTAAAAAAATAAAATCAAATCAAGCAAAGTGCATTCCAAAACATTCATACACCACTGACACTCAAAAAAGGAGGTGGAATTTGCAGTTGCAAAGAGTGAAACTACCAATGACTGACTGATATGTGAGAACACACGCCTAGAGAGAAAGCTTTCATTATTTTGGTCTTGCTCTTGTGTGGCTGCATTGATATTACCAGGAATGAAGGGAATAGAGGAACCTTTACACAGCTATCTTGTTTTGCTTTGCTTATTAGGCAACGTTTCTTGCTAAGAAGTGAGGGAAGAAAAGGGAGTGGCTGAGAGATTGTAGTAAACTGGTGAAGTGAGAGGTAAAGGTAAGGAAAGATAAATAAAACATACTGACATCAGCATTGAAGACAGGTGCTTGCTGAAGTTGCCGTGCTGATAGTACTTGGATCTGATACTCTAGGATATCCGGTAAGTTGTTTTTGGTGATTATTATTGTTATTAGATAACTTATTATTAGATCTATCATGTAAGATAGAGAGAGATATATATGTTTATTTTTTACAAAAATACAACTCAGGAAACACATGGAATTAAACATGAAATTTTGAAGTAGAAAGACTGAATTAGTATATTTTTTGTAAAACATACTCTTATAATCTTTATTTGCTTTATTTTTATTGATTTTTTACAAGAGTATAAAAAAATCAACAAACACATTGAATTAAACAGGAAATTTTCAAGTAGAAGGACTGAAATAGCGTATTTTTGTAAAACATACTCCAATAATCTTTGTTTATTTACTTTATTTTTATTGATTTTATTGATTTATTTATTTTTTATAAAAATACAAATAAATGTCAAGGAACACACTGAATTAAACATGAAATTTTAAAGTATAAAGACTGAAATAGTATATTTTTGTAAAACATACTCCAATAATCTTTATTTTATTTAATTCTTTTATTTATTTATTGTTTTCACAAAAATACAAATAAAGTAACGTCAAGCAACACCTTGAATTAACATTACATTTTGAAGTATAAAGACTGAAATTGTATATTTTTGTAAACCATACTCCAATAATTTTTATTTTATTAAATTATTTTTTTAATGTGTTGTTTTCCACAAAAATACAAAGAAACATCAATAAACACACTGAATTAAACATGAATTTTTAAAAGACTTTTAGAAAAGACTTAAGTAGTATATTTTTTAAAAAAACATACTCCAATAAGCTTTATTTTATTTACTTTGTTTTTATTTGTTTGTTTATTTATTTATTTATTTTACAAAATATATATATATATATATAAAAAGCGTCACATTGACTTAAACATGAAATTTTGAAGTAGAAAGACTGAAATAGTGAATTTTTTTAAACGTACTCCAATAATCTTTATTTTATTTACTTTGTTTTTATTTATTTGTTTATTTATTTAAGAAAAATACAAATAAAAAACATCAAGATACACATTGAATTAAACATGAAATTTGGAAATAGAAAGTCTGAAATACTATTTTTTTAAAACATACTCCAATAATCTTTATTTTATTTACTTTATTTTTTATTTTTATTTATTCATTTTCTTTCTTTCTTTTTACAAAAATACAAATAAAGAAACTTCAAGAAATGCACTGAATTAAACATGAAATTTTGAAGTAGTAAGACTGAAACGGTATATTTTTGTAAAACATATTCCAATAAGCTTTATTTTATTTTACTTTATTTTATTTTATTTTACTTTATTTTACTTTATTTTTGTTATTTTTGTTATTTTTTACAAAAATACAAATAAAGAAACGTCAAGAAATGCATTGAATTAAACATGAAATTTTGAAGTAGTAAGACTGAAACGGTATATTTTTGTAAAACATATTCCAATAAGCTTTATTTTATTTTACTTTATTTTATTTTATTTTACTTTATTTTACTTTATTTTTGTTATTTTTGTTATTTTTTACAAAAATACAAATAAAGAAACTTCAAGAAATGCATTGAATTAAACATGAAATTTTGAAGTAGTAAGACTGAAATGGTATATTTTTGTAAAACATATTCCAATAAGCTTTATTTTATTTTACTTTATTTTATTTTATTTTACTTTATTTTACTTTATTTTTGTTATTTTTTACAAAAATACAAATAAAGAAATGTCAAGAAATACACTGAATTAAAAACGAAATTTCGAAGCAGAAAGACTGATATAGTATATTATTGTAAAACATACTCCATTAATTTTTGTTTTATTTATTTATTTTTACAAAATACAAATAAAGAAACATCAAGAAACACGAAACATGAAATTTTGAAATAGAAATACTGAAATAGTGTATATTTTTATAAAACATACTCTTATATTCTTTATTACATTTTTTTATTTGTGTGTGGATAGATGATAGATAGATAGATAGATAGATAGATAGAAATTACACTTTTCCTTTAATGTGTACATGATACTTTTTACAGTGTATTTAATGCTATTATTATATAACATTAAAATTTGTGTTTATAATAACAGAAATATTACACAATATTAAAATTCAAAATACATATTTTTATTACACCTTTCCTTTGATATGTATATATAATATGTTTTACATTTTATTTAATATTATTGTATAATATTAAAATGTTGATGTTTAATTAAAAGAAAATATTACGTATTATTAAAATTCAATCATTCCTTCAAAGATCCGATTTCTGTTTCTGCATTCACCTGCTGATCTCAGAGCGCCTTGTAGTGGGCAGTATGGCAGGCTACCTGTACTACCTGCTCCCAGCAGTAGGGGGCTACGCTCTCACGTCACTGTACTTTCTGAAAAACTCTCATATTCTGCACAAGAAGAAGCGGACAGCCTTCCACTGCACCCACATCTCTCACCGGGGAGGTACGGTATCTGATCTGAGTCAATAACCAGCTCATGTCTGGGGCTTGGGCTTCTCGCCTTTAAAAAAAAAATTAAAAACACATTAAACCTAATTAATTGTAATAATGCTGAAGATTAATATTCAATCATAATGAAATCATCTTCTGCACTTGTTGCTCATTGCAGGTCACATCCAAAGTCTTTTTAAGTGAAAGAGGACATATCATAAAGCATTTGAACTTATATAAACCTTATGATTTACAATAGATGATGCTATTAAATTAAATGTATATTTTAGCAGTATGTTATATGAGGAAATTGTGTGACTATCCCATAAAACTGTCAATGAGCAGCATTAGATAAATCTGTGTTTGTATGGCATGTGTGAATGTTTTCCTCCTGGGGTTTGTATATAAAGCTAGTTAATATGTGACTGAGTGAGTGATACTGTTTGAGGAATTTTTATGTTTGTGCGTCTATGAGAGTCGGTCCATATTTTCTGACCTCTTGCTCTCTGTCCTCAGGCTGTGGTGAAAGGATTGAGAACACTATGGAGGCCTTTACACAGTGAGTCTCAGATCAGCTGATCTCAGATCAGTTCTGTAGAGCCTATATATTTCAGCATAAACAGTAGATCAGTATCAGCTTATACATTTATATGACCTGGCAGTCCATCTAATCACACAGTTTTCACAGTCCTTTTAGGGGAATATGTCTCCCTAAAAGTAACACACCCTGATGTTGTTTCAATCATTTCAATCCGAATATATACATATATACATATATTATACAAAACATTAATTTTTTGAAGAACAATTCCAGAGCCAGCCTCAGCCTCATGTTGTTCCAACCCCGTAAGATATTCGTTCATCTTCAGAACACAAATGAAGATATTTTTGATGAAATCTGAGAGGTTTCTGACCCTGCACAGACAGCAACACAACTGACACGTTCAAGACCCAGAAAGGTCATTGTTAAAATAGTCCATGTGACATCAGTTGTTCAACCGTAATTTTATAAAGCTTCAAGAATACTTTTTGTGCGCAAAAACAAAAACAACTTTATTCAGAAGAATTGTTGGATAAAGTCGTTATTTTTGTTTTCTTTGCACACAGAAAGTATTGAACCACTGATGTCACATGCACTATTTTAACAATATCCTTACTTTCCTTGAACGTGGTAGTTCCCTTGCTGTCTATAGAGCAGGGGTTGAGAACCTTGATCCTGGAGGGCCGGTGTCCCTGCAGAGTTTTGCTCCAACGCTGAAAAAAAAAAATACCAACCTGTATCCTGAATACCTTGATTAGCTTGTTCAGGTGTGTTTGATTAGGGTTGGAGCTAAACTCTGCAGGGACACCGACCCTCCAGGATCAACGTTCCCCACCCCTGCTATAGAGGGACAAAAAGCTCTCGGATATCATCAAAAAATATCTTAATTTGTGTTCTGAATATTAACAAAGATCTTACGGGTTTGGAGTGACATCAAGGTGAGTAATTGATGATAGAATTTTCATTTTTGGGTCAACTATCCCTTTAATTAATGAAAGTGAATAAGCAAAATTGTTCACAATTACAAAAAAATAAAATCATAATAATAATAATATCATAATCATAATCATATACATCATAATAGTATAATTAAAATGGTTCATACTACTCATTAATTATATTTCAAGTCATTCAAAGTAATACATAAGAAACCACATGACATTTATTCACTGAAAACTTCTACCCCATCTGTCCAAAATACCTCTTTTCCTTTCAGTGCTGTTGACGTGGGCACAGAGATGCTGGAGATCGACTGTCACTTGACTAAAGATGGTCATGTGGTCGTGTCACATGATGAGAACCTCCTGCGACAGACCGGGCAGGATGTCAACATTTCCTCCTTAAACCTGGAGGTCAGGGGTCAAGGTTAACTTTTTCTCCTGATGTACTGTGCAGCTCTGCCTGCGCTATTACCAACAGGTCTCAGGATTTTAAAAAATGCACAATGAACAAAATGATACAGTTTCCATGTGGACCTACACAAAACTTTGCGGTCAGATTTATTTATTTTTGAAAGAAATAATCCACCTTATTTTTCTATGCGGAAGTAAGCTGTTTTCTGGTAATGTGTTAGACGTCCGGTTCATAATCCCCCATAGGGAAATAACGAGAAGAATATCGAAGCGCAGTAAACGGTAAAACAGTTTGCACTACAAACCAGGGTGTTCATAATTGAGATAATACATTAAAATAATATGGGAAGACACACCAGTTTGCAGTATCAAGCAGCAAAACGAGTTTTTTGTGCAGTTTCAAATAGCTGGCAGTGGATGAGACCGGAAGCTAGACACAAAAAAATTACGAATGGCTGCACCCACTCTTATGGGAAAAATAAGGTGAATACTTTTATTTCGCAACAATGCATTCCAAATGTTTTCTATTTAACTTAACTACTTACTATTTATCAAAGAAAACAATTAATCATGGTTTCCACATAAAATATGAAGCAGCACGACTGTTTTGAACACTGATAATATTAAGCAATATTTCTTGAGCAGCAAATCGGTCAGTATGTTTTCTGAAGGATCATCATCATGTGACACTGAAGACATATTTACAGATGTACTGCTCAAAACTTACTGCTATAATAACTGTAAGTAATATTTATTATTTAGTACTACTTGTGCACAATGCACATTTCTTAATATTAAGCCTAAAATGTGTTTTGATGTCACTGTTGATGAAGATTGTATGATCTTTAAATACTATCCGTCTTCAAATACAAAATATTTAAAGTGCACCTAAAGTATACTTGCAATATTCCACTTTAGCACAATCGAATATACTTAAGTATACCTTTAGTTGGACATCAGCACTACTTCCGCACAATTAAAGTGCATTAAGTACAAAAATAGTTGTTTCAGTTTAGCAGACTTTAAATATACCAGTATAGTAAAAGTACAGTTGCAGGGTATTTTTATTAAGTACATAATATGTAAACATATTTGTAGTATACTAAGGATGAAATAAATGTATTTTAAATACATATTTATTTTTACTAGGGCATCACAGAAATAAATTACATTTTAAAATATATTCAAATATAACAGTTATTAAAAATTACATTTAACAGTTTTATTGTTTCACTGTATTGTGGTCAAATAAATGCAGACTTCTTTTGAAAACATTAAACAATCTTACAGACCAAAAACTTTTGAATGCTAACCAGAGGTTTTGGTTAATAACGAATGTCTTATTTTTTTTATAATTATACAATAACATATTTTTTTCAGGAGTTGCCACCTTATAAAGAGACACTCGAGGTGACCTTTAAGGCAGGTGTGTGTTTTTACCAGTGAAATTGCAAACACATATTAACATCTTTATTATTGCGTAATGATTATACATGTTTTAAATCCTTTTGCACAGGCCACTTCAGCACTGGCTCAGATAGAAACTTTGCATTATTAGAGGATGTTTTCCGCAAATTTCCACACACGGCTGTAAACATTGAAGTGAAAGAGAATAACAGCGTGCTGATTGAGAAGGCAAGAGAGCGATCATCATACTCAGTGTTTACTTAAAAACCTTCAAAGCCTCCCTCTTTGTTTTTTTATCCTCAATAATGCTATATGTACTATCTTTTTCAGATTTCTGATCTTGTGAAAAAATACAACAGAGAGGGCATCTCAGTTTGGGCCACTGTGGACTCCACCATCATGAAAAAATGTCGCAAAACAGTGTGTTTGCATTTATATCCCACTATACCTGTTTTGTTTCAATAATAAATCACCCACATACTTTCCTTTTTCTCACATCTTTAGCTCTGTCTTCTTTTTTTGTCAATGGCAGAACTCCTCCATGCCCTACATGTTCACTGTAAAGCGGGGTTTACAGCTGCTCCTGCTCTACTACACCGGCCTTCTGCCATTTGTTCCCCTCGGAGAGAGTTTCCTCCAGTTCTACTTGCCACAAATCATGAACAAGTCTGTACACACCAAATTTTTCCATCCTATGTTTTGTGCATGGCAATATCACAGATGCATTATCACTAATCTCTTTCCTACAGAGAATACATACCTGAAATGTGGATTCTGAGAAACAGTCTGGCCACCTTTTTAATTGAAAGGTAACTCATTTTAGTAGTAGTATGAGAGTATCCTTTTGTTTAACCTTTAACCTTTTACTGAAATGGTTTTCTGTGTTTTACATCTTTCTCTGTCAGAATAACTTTGAGAAAAGGGATGTTCAAGCACCTCATAGACCGAGGAATTCAGGTCTGTGGCCATGCTATATCATGTTTTTGTGCTATTAAAGGATTAGTTCACTTCCAGAATAAAAAATTCATGATAATTTACTCACACCCATGTCATCCAAGATGTTCATGTTCATGGGGAAAGCCCAAATTGCAGTTTCAGTGCAGCTTCAGCCAAGAAATAAAGTCCTATGTAGCGAAAATAGGTCATTTTCTAAAAAAAAAAAAAATTCTATACTTTTTAACCACAAATGCCACAAAACGTTGGCCACCATTGAGATCCACTATATAGAGAAAAAATCTTGGAATGTTTTCCTCAAAAAAACATGAACATTTTGGATGACATGGGGTTGAGAAAATTATCAGAAAATTTTTATTCGGGAAATAAAGTAATCCTTTAAAGGAATAGCTCACCCAAAATTAAATTTGCTGAAAATGTACTCACTCTTGGGTCATCCAAACTGTAGCTGATTTTGTTTTTTCATCAGAACAAATTTGGAGCATCACTTGCTCACCAATGGATCCTCTGCAGTGAATGGGTGCCGTCAGAATGAGAGTCCAAACAGCTGATAAAAACATCACAATAATCCACAAATAATCCACACAACTCCAGTCTATCAGTTAACGTCTTGTGAACCAAAAAGCTGTGTAAGAAACAAATCCATCACTTAGAAGCCGTTGCATCTGGCTAAAATTTCTGTCTTCTATCCATTATTTCTTTGTTCAGTGAAAAAGTCATTGTGTTTAGATATATGCACAGATCAAGAACTGTTTATAAACAGATATGTCACCTTGATGGATTTGTTTCTTACAAATAGCTTCTCACTTGACAAGACTTTAATTGATGGACTGGAATCATATGGGTTAATGTTTTTGTCAGATGTTTGAACTCTTATTCTGATGGCACCCATTCACTGCAGAGCATCCGTTGGTGAGCTAGTGCTAAATTTCTCCAAATCTGTTCTGATGAAAAACGAACTACATCTACATCTTGTATGGGAGTGAGTAAATGTTTTCATTTTTGGGTCAACTTCCTTTAGGAAACAGATTGTGTGTACCAACATGCTTCAAAAACAAAATGTTCATCTTTTCTCTTTCTCTCTTTAGATTCATCTCTTTGTGTGTAATGATGAACAGGATATTGAGGCTGCATTTGCTGCAGGAGCAACAGGCGTCATGTCTGATTATCCCACCCTTTTGTCAAACTATATAAGAAGGCACAAACAAGACACATGATCAAACACAAATACACAATGTACTTCAGCCTTGTCTAGTCAAACACACACACTGTACAAAAGCTGTTTGCCTTTAAACACACAGCCAAGTTTATATCAATATACCATTGTTACCTTATCAGCACTGGCATAGTGTTTACATAAAACTTGGTTTATGGCATGGGACATTTTGTGAGTATGAACACACGTAGAAAATAAACAGAATTCATATATTTCACAAGTGGATTGTTTTCTTTGCTCCCTACATTATTATCCCACTATGTTCACTGTGTGTTTGTTGTGGTTTTCAGTCAGTCAGTGTCAGTTTAGCGCCTCCCTACTTATGTTTGCAAACAATCATTATCCAACTTCTTTGAGAGGCCGTGCAAAGTCCATCAGCTGTACTCAACAGGGAACCAGTTGACATCAAAGCCTGAATCTTCTTTAGATACAAAAATACATTGTCTTTCAGTGTAACATTTGATGTCTTACAGAACCACACCGGCTTTTATTTTATAGTTAATTTTCAAGCCGTCTGCGTAACTTAACTGTCACGCAAACAACCACAGCACACAAACCCACCACTTCTAAAGAAGCGATAAGACAAAGATAACCGGAACACGAGGGCTTTATTGTTTTTGCTTGCTGTTACGTTTTGACGCAACTATAAAGTTCAGGTGACTTCAAACACACGGGAAGAGCGCCTCTGATTGGCTGACCTATATTCCAGACGTCTCCGTCTGGATTCTGATTGGTCAGCTGCGGTTTGTTTTGCGCCACATGACGTATAAGAAACTTCCTCACGAAATACAGTAAACAAATCTACGGATTATATTCGCTTGCGACATATCGAGCGCGGTGGCTTGCTTGAAATTTGGAAATTACGAAGCTTTCGGTTGATATCACACGGTTTTGGGCATTATAGCGGGTCGACAGGAGGAACACAAAGGAGGGAATTGTAGGAAAAGCGCAGCGTGCCGCTCGTTTGTTTGGTTGAGTGCGCTCGATTGGTGAACGCTCAGGCTTCATGTCGTTGAGTTGAGCACGCTTCTCTTCTGGCGACAATACTGCGAGCAGCGTTTGTCTTGAAGAAATCATATTTTATATTTTAGGTGAGTCCATTTTCATTATTACGTACGTTAGCATGTCAAATGGAGCGAGAAGGCTAGAAGCAATTCTAATGTAAAACGGCTCTACTCATGGTTTTAGAGTCTGTATACTGTGGTGTAATTGTTACTTGTATATGTAATGACAGTGTTAGTTCAAAACGTGAATTTTTAGGTGACTGGCATACGTGCAACTAGCTGCGTTCGTTAGTGCTATTCTCTAGTAGTGAAGGGGAAATGTTTCAATTCCGCGAATCGGTTCTTTCGAACAATTCATTTCAGAAAAAGGTTTGGCGGTTATTTTAAGCTGTGACATTAACTTAACGTTTTTTAGTTTATTTATTTATTTATTTGGCATACTAAAGATGTTATTATCGTAGTTTGGTACTTATAAAACCGTAATTCAATTTTAAATTTTAAATAATACCGAAAATAATTTACATATCTTGTCTAAAGAAGCTTTAGCACGCTATAATACAATGTCATCACGTTTATTTGTTGCTAAAATTTACATACAGTGGCGTAAACTAGTTTACAGTAAGATTTGTAACATTATTTGCTATTCTGCTATTTATGCATTTCATTTTTTTGGCTCCCATCAGTCAAATCCTCAGTACTCCAAATCACGAGTCGGTTTTGTACACCGGTTCAACCGAATCGTTGAAAGCATCCGATTCATACGAACGATTCGATCACGATTTTCCAGCTGCATTGTGGTCCATGCTGTAACATTATAGTCCATATGAACCGAAACTAGGATCGTGAGCATGTCTGCGGAAATTTTGTAACTTTTCATATCTTTTATAACCCAGCAAAGCTGTTATTTATTACAGCATACCATAGTTATTCATTACCTCTCACCTCTGTTTACCCTCGTGCCTGGCATGCCATATATGGGGTAACTACAGTGTGGGCAGCCAAGCAAAGTAGGTCATGTGGATGTTTCCTTTTTTCCTGCTATATCTCTGAAACAGGATACAAGATTTGCAGTGACATTAAAATGCATGAAAACATTGCTGCAAATGTCAGGTCCAGCATGCATAAAATCTCAAAGCATTTAGTCTGCTTTGAAAATCGCAACATTAATAGCTGATGATGTCAATGCCATGCTTTCTAACTACGCATTTGGCAACCCCGCTAGGAGCTGTTTTGGCCGTCAAGGCTGCTTTGTAGCTTTTCCCTCAAGTTTTCGTGGTCATATTTAGACATGAGAAGGCATGTTATCCTTGCAGATATGATCTGACACTGTTTTTGTTTGTGTGTGTTCTTCAAAGACATGGTGAAGCAGACCAAGGCCAAAACTTTCCAGGCCTATCTGGACTCCTGTCACCGCCGCTACAGCTGCGTCCACTGCCGTGCACACCTGGCTAACCACGATGACCTAATTTCTAAGGTGAGATTTCCTTTGTGGCACATTTACAGCTGGATCAGTGAATTGTGCTGCTGTTTGCATTAAAGACTCGCATGTCTGTCTGTTTTCAGTCGTTTCAAGGCAGTCAAGGACGTGCCTACCTGTTCAATTCTGTGTGAGTATCACTTTGGACAAAATCTCAGAGCTTGAATTACATTGTGATGGAAGAAATAGTTGGTTTAACTGTCATTTCGTGACTTCAGGGTGAACGTGGGTTGTGGCCCAGCAGAAGAAAGGCTGCTGCTGACCGGTCTTCATGCTGTGGCTGATATTTACTGCGAGAATTGCCATACCACACTGGGCTGGAAATATGTACGCATGCTTTGTTTTTACGTATTTTATTTACATCATTACCCTGCAGTCTGACCACAGTTAATTTTTTTTTTTTTTTTTTTTTTTCTCCTTTCCTCTACAGGAGCAGGCGTTCGAGTTAAGTCAGAAGTATAAGGAGGGGAAGTTTATTATTGAATTATCTCACATGATTAAGGATAATGGCTGGGACTGAAGCTGTCACCCTTTGCTTTAACTTGCTGTCACCGCTTGCAGCTTCTCCAAGAACGTCATGAGATATGCTTTCTTTTATATATATATATATATATATATATATAATGTATCCATCTATGATCTACATTTACTATTGTGAGCACCTTTTTTCACATTTGTATCCCAATGCACCAGTTTTTCAGAGGGGGGAGTCGTGTGTGTCTGTCTGTGTGTGTGTGTGTGTGTGTGTGTGTTTGTTGGTGTCTTTTATATGTATTTGGAGGTATGCATGTGTGTAAGGCATGCTTGAAAGAAACTGTGCTACAATTATCAACCACTTCAATCCAGTTTCAAAGAATTCTTGATTTTTGTTGGGATTTTGACATAAGCCCTCAAATTCTCCCAGTTAAGTGCAATTCATGAGGTTTGGACAATGTATGATCAAAATGCCAAGATCCAATGCCTTTTTATTCAATTCATTTTTACTTTAAAGAACGAGGTTTTTGTGAACGAGGTAGTGCGAGTAAAATTATTTTACTGTATGTGTGTGTGTGTGGCTTTGAGTGGATCATGTGCAATATGTGTGTATGTGAGCGAGTTTGCATAAAGGATGATTCGTGCCTCCAAATTCAGTCATTTTGGTTGAATTCATCTTTTACTTTACCAAGTCACTGAGGAATCCCAACAAATGAACATCTGCTCATAGGTTTGTGTGTGTCTGTGTGAGTGAACAGCAGGCTTGTTGCTGCAAAGTTGTCCAGAGTTGACTGACATTCTTAAGACACTTTGATTACAGCTTATAAGATGTAATTGGGATATTAATTTTATGTTTGTCTTGTTTCTTGCATTATGTCTATGAGAAATGTTCTAAGTGTAGTCTAACATTGAGCAGCATGTACAGGGATGTTGATCTGATCATGTTAGAGCAGACATGTAAATGTGTTTATGATTGTGTAGCAAAGTATTTCTTTAAATGCTAAACCATTAAAGTGTATTACATTAACCTGAATTCTTTACATTAAAGTATGGGGTAAATGAAAACGGCTGTCATGCTTCATTTCAGCTTCTTTGAAATTTGGTTAGGAAGTAGTGTACTTTTTAATTTTTGTTATATGTTAAAATGATACATTATAAACAAAGTACTGTCTGTAATACTGGTCAAGAATAAACATGGAAAATATAAATGGACATTTTCAATGCAGAGTGATCTTAAAAGAACAGATCACCCACTAATGAAAATACTGTCATTAATTACTCGCCTTCATGTCATTCCAAACCCGTAAGACTTTGTTCATCTTCAGAACACAAATTAAGATATTTTTGGTGAAATCCGAGAGCTTTCTGACCCTGCATAGACTGCAACGCAACTGAAATGGACTGTTTTACTTTTCTGTGCCTTGAACATGTCAGCTGTGAAGTTGTCTATGCAGGGTCAGAAAGCTGTCAGTTTTTATGAAAATATCTTAATTTGTGTTCCGATGAACACAAAGATGAACTGACATAAGGGTGAGTAAGTAATGACAGAATTTTGATTTTTGGCTGAACTATACCTTTAAATATGATAACGTATATTGACACGTTTTATTCAATTCAGTTTAATTTACTTAAGTGAATTAACGGCACTGTGCAAAGGGCAAAACTCTGAAATGATTAATGGTTATATAATGCTCTATAGACTACGTAGTTTATAAATCAACTAGGCGGAAACAAGAGGCAGCTTTTCCGCCCTAATTATCAGACGCAAAGTAAATAAACGTAATAATACAGACTACAACTCCCACTACTCTTTGCGCACATCGGTGACGTGGCCAGCGTTACCCAGCAGACCGGGGCGATTTGAACTTCATTTTGGATGTAAGTAATATTCTCTTTCAGTTCATTCTTTTCATACTACCTCACCAGTGGATATTACTTTGTAGGTGATAAAACACAAGCTGCTTTATTACAGCCCGTAAATTTACATCACGATGTCCGGGAAAATCAAAAGCAGGAGTGCTGCAAATGCCGACTCAATATCTGGCACTGTGTCTTGCGACGAGCGCATCTTACGGGACTGCCATCAGATGTACATCGATCCGGATAGCGGTAAGAACCCGTTCCCTTTAGAAACGACTACATTCTCATTGACTTACTTGGATTAGTAAGGTATTAGATGTGTTTTTAGGCGTGGATAGGATGTGCTAACGGTAGCCGTTGAGCTAAAATGCCGGTTGGTATGTCAAATATGCACTTAAGGCATTTCACCTGTTTGTCTTCATTACTGTGGAATCATTACGTTTACCGCTTAATTCGTTACTGTGTACTCCAAGCGATGCAGAACGTTTTTTATTCTTAGTGCACTCGGTTTAAATTGTATAAAGTTTTCTTCTTTGCTGAGATTGTCACTCAGTGGGTGACGTCACAGGATAGTTCACACAAAATGATATTCTGTAACTTACCCACAGAATCTGAAGTTTACTCACCCTCCTCACATCTTCTTTCCAATCTGTTTTTTCTAACGACTTATTCCTTTGTCCTGTAGGACTGATAACAATCGCTCAGACTGTTGGGGTGACCTTGCTGCCTCCCCGGAAAAAGATAACTGTTATGTTGATGGGGAACCACTCAGCCGGAAAGAGCAGCTTTATCAATTGGTAGGCTAATATGCCGGCTTGAAAACTCATTACAACCGTGCACTCAAATTGCTGTTTGTGTTAGAGTGATAAAGTCAGAACAATTAAAGTTCAAACAGTAAACCTGTGCGTTTATTGCTTTGCAGGTATGTGGAGGAGCATATCCAAAGAACAGGAGTCGCTATAGAGACACAGGGTTTCAGCTTTGTTACAAGTGGGCGAAAGAGGGAATCGCTCACGGTAAATATGAGCCCATGCATGTCGCGTTAAAATTTTGTGTGACGTGATTTGGGCGTGAATTTAGCATCGTTGATGTAAACATCTTTCACTTCTTATTATATAACAACTGTCGTCTTGGTTTTAGGGAAATGCGACGCTCCATCTCTATCCCCATTTCAAACCTCTGCAGGAGTTTAAAGGTTTGTTGATGAATTGCACTAAAAAGAGCTCCAAGCTTATTGAGGCTGTGTCTAAAATATAACTTTCTCTCAAATTCAGGGGTGTCAGAATATCTCGGCACTGAGATTTGTACTTCACGGCAGAAACGTTTCAGCTTGGTGACCTTTGTTGACAGTCCTGGTCTGGTGGATGGAGATATGAAGTACCCCTTTGACGTGGACCAAGCTATTCTGTGGCTTGGTGTGTGTGTTTGTCTTGAAGCGTTGTGTGTGTTCTGGAGTTGATATTGTTGTAATGTTGATTTTAGGTCTAAATTTAATCTGTTTGTGATACTAATAAGTGTCTCTGTATTCTGATTCTGCTTGTCTACACCAGGTGAGCTCTGTGATCTGATCCTGGTCTTCTTTGACCCAATGGGACAGGCTTTATGCAAGCGCACGCTCAACATTGTAGAGAAACTGAATGAGAAGCAAGGGGACCGTCTCCGGTTTTATCTCAGTAAAGCAGACGAGGCTGGAGGAGAGTCTGATCGACAAGTAAAATATACACTCTTATACACTCTTATGTTCACAGTCATAAATTTTGCTTTGTACACTGTACAAAGTACACTGCCGTTCAGAGTAGTCTTTAAGGCTACGTTCACATTGTGAGCCTTAGTGCTCAATTCCGCTTTTTTTTTTTTTTTTTTCTCTGATCAGATTTTTTTTTTTTTTTGTGTAGCGTTTCACATTTTTGTTTTAAATGTGGCCAATATCAGATTTCCAGTGTGTAGCTGAACAGATTGTGGTTCTGAACTGACCCGCATGCGCAAAAGAACAATACAAACAGGGTTGCCAGGTTTTCACAACAAAATTAACAAAAAATCCAAAACTAGCCAAAATGCGTTCCGGGGGTAAATATCACATTAGTGGGGTTGCTTCAACCCACAGCGTTGAAAAGCAACAGTGGAAAAAGTAGCCCATTTCTGCAGAAAAACTGTGGACTTGGCAAAACTTGTGCAGAATGCTGTACATGGAGAATACACGGATGGCATAAAGTAAGCAATTATGCGTTTATTTATCGTGTAATCTACCACAGAAGATAGTGAAATTATGCACAGGCAATATGAAAAGTACAGACAAAGATGTGACAAAAAACAGCAGAGTTTTGACACTTTCATGATACAAGTACTCATGTTTTGCTTGTATATAGAGTTGTCACTGTAATACTTATGAGTTTTGTCACATCGCATTTTTTTTTCACTGATTAACATTCGCAACTGTCTTGATAACTTGGGGTATGTAAAATCTTTGAAGTGTCTCCCATCAGTGTGGAATTGTGATGAATGTTAATCTAGAGTGATGTAAAAGTTGCACAAATTCCGATACGACTGTTCACACTGCAGTCACATTGCAAAACATGACCTGTATCGAATTTAGTACCACGTATAAATGTGGCACAAATCGAAATTGAAAAGCCTACATGCACACTACAGGCAAATGTGGCCCAAATCTGTTCTGACATGACAACATAACATGGCAGCAACATGTTTATGAGAATGCATATGCGGACAGGAAGAACAACTAATTATTTGTGCAGATGATTTACCTAGAACAAGGGCACAAGTTATTCTAAAGGAGGGAATGAATTAGTAAATTGTGCTCACAATCTAGTAAATCAAGAGAACTAATTAATAAATTGTGCGCATGATTTACTTAAAATAAGAGAACGACTTAATAAATTGTGTGCACAATTTAGTAAATCGAGGGAATGAATGAATAAATCGTGTCCACGATTTACTTAAAATGAGGGAATGAATTAATAAATTGTCCATGTATGTGGGCATCTGTTCACACTAGAAATCTGATATTGGCCACATGTTAAATTAAAATGTAAACAGCTATACAAAAAAGTCTGATCAATAATATAAATTTAAAAAAAAATGTATTCCTGTGATAATTTGAGCCGATTCATATTTTTGTGGAATAGAATTTAAAAAAAAAAAGAAAAAAAGTCTTTTGTAACATTGCAGCTGACTTTACTGTCAGTTTTGATCAGTTTTTGGGTCCTTGCTTAAGTATTAAGCAATAAAAAAAAAAAAGAAAAAAGTATTAATTATCAGTATTAAATTGACTTCAAGCAGTTTAACAGTGTGTATGTGGATGTTTTAAGGGCCTATAAAGGACAAGACCTTCAAAGACAAATGCTCTTTGTTTGACTGTTTAGTAACATTGTTATATTGCTTTGTTGTTGGTATTTTCAGAGAGTTATGATGCAGATTGTGCAGGAGCTTTGCAAGCGTCCGGGACTCAACAAGTGTGGCTTTGACATGCCCACCATCTATGTTCCCAACCCTAATAAGGTGCTACCCAAATCTTTAAGTTCCTCACCATAAATGTGACAACAACTTTTTTACTTTGTAAGTAAAGAATACTAAAATGTCTTTCCTCACCATCAGCCCAGTCGATGTGTCAATCAAATTGAGGAGGTGTGTCGAACTATAGAGAAGACCATTAACCAGACTGTGCAGAACACGCTTAACTCACTGGAGAAGGACTGCAACCTTATCACCGAGGCCATCATTGAGACACTTGATAATGACAGGTAGTACATCCTTATTCATTCATATTGTATAGGCAAATGCCAATGTTTTTAGATTGTCTAATATTACAGTTGCCATTGTGTTAAATTCTCTGTAGGCAGTGCAGTATAGAGAACCGCCGATCACGATTTAAGGGCTGTTTGTTGGGCATGCTGGGGTTCACTGTGCCCCTGCTGCTGCTCGTCACCCTGGTGCTTGGCAGCCTCTCCAAAGAAATGCTGGAGCTCATGCTGGGTAACAGTGGCACAGAGGCACTCGCACTATATGTGGTATGTACTGTATATGCATTTGTTTGCGTGTGTGGGATTCACTGTAGGTACTGATGTAAGTCTGGGTTTGTGTTTCAGGTTCCTGCAGTGAAGGTGTTTGAAACCCTGTCAGGGGAGGTGCAGTTGTACAGTTGTGCTGGACTGGTGCTGTTGTCCTTCGTCTTTATCCTCCTTGCTCGCTTTTCTTTCAGGTGGAAAAAAAAAAAAAAAAAAAAAAAAAACAGATTGTAAACTTTACATGCATAGTGGTGTGTGTGTGTGTGTGTGATATATATATATATATATATATATATTATATATATATATATATATTATATATATATATATATATATATATATATATATATATATATTATATTATATTTTTTTATTTTTTTTTTTTTTTTTTTTTTTTTTACATTTATTAGCATTCTTTTTAGACCTGCAGGGAAAGATTAGTAAATAATTATACCAAAAAAAACTTCCTCTTAGCTATTTTATGAGTTCAGAACTCTTACAATGTAGTGCAAAATTCAAATTTAAAAGTTCAAATGTGCTCCTAGCTATTTTTATTTTACTGATTTACTTGTTTCCTCTAGCAGATGGGATGATTAGTGCATTTTTGTAAAGGAAAAAAGGGGAAAAAATCTTATTTCCACTTATCTAATTTCCTACAGCAGTGAATATTTTAGCAAGTTTTATGGACTATTTATTTTATTTATTTATATTTACTTGCCTGCTGTGGAAGGGAGGATTAGTGAATAGTTTATGCCCTTTTATGTCATATACTTTCATTGTGTGGAAAAGACCAGCTCCAGCATTTTGCTAAACATCTCTATATTTGATACTCTATTAAACATCTCTTTTTCTCTATATTCTACTTTTAGGACCAAACCAACACTCTCTGGTAAACAAAAGAGACAGCTTCAACAAAAACTGGAGTATGTCCAGGAGGTAGTGAAGACTAAGAAGGTATAGTGTGCATTTGTTTTGCATTGACGCATCTAAACACAGCTACAGTGATGATGGGCTCAACTAATGAATGTCTTGTGTGTTTATGCAGAAAAATCTCTATGAGGAGTATCTGCGTCAGAGTGTGGGTGATCAAGACATGAACTGAGAGGGAATATAGACTTTGAAGATCTGGATAGGATGAATACAGCACCCAGAAGCTCCACTAAATGGCATCTAATCATTCCTGTAATGTAGCAGACGCAGATAAGCTATTTCATGGGCGCTTAGTTACACACTACTGCTTGTGTAAGCTGTTTTTCAGGATTAAATGATAATGGAGCTGTGGACCAATACTGTTTATTTTATTTTTTTTTAGTCTCGTTGGTACTGCAAAGGTTAAATGTAGGGCCACGTTATGAGATTGGAATTAATGCTCTGAAATATCCTACTGTTACACAATAGCAGTTTTTAAAGTCATCCTCCTTTAACTTTGCTATGTACCTAAAATACTCTGTATTGTATGGTAAATTACCACAATGACTGAGGAATGAGAAGCCTGTGGATTCTAACAACTTCTGGTGTTTATTCACGCCATGGTCAATTTTAAACAGAAATATTGAAGCTTGCTTTTGTATACCACGGTTTCCTACATTTTTATGTCAACTTATTGCTGTTATGATAATAAAATAATAAATGTATGTGTGTGTTTGACTTCATTGCTGTTCAGAAACTGCTAAAGCAAAGGATTGCTAACTAGGCTGAAGTTAATATCCAAATCCTCTTTGTAGTTTCCCGAGAGATCTGTTGCATTAGTGTGTGTGTGTACTTGTTTTTGCTACATTGCGGGGACCAAATGTCCCCACAAGGATAGTAAAACCTGAAATTTTTGACATGTAAAAAAATGATTAAAAATAGTAAATGTTTATCTAAAAATGTAATGATGCAAACATGTTTTCGGTTAGGGTTAGGGTTAGGGTTGGGTGAGGGGATAAACGGTATCGTTTGGTCACTATAAAAACAATAGAAGTCTATGGAAAGTCCCTACAATTCACAAAAACAAACGTGTGTGTTCTGAATGTAAAAATATTTCCGATTTTTGTTTTGCTGTAACTGTATCATTTTAGATTTTAAATCTGAACATTTTGATATCATGTTGTCCATTATTGTCCTAGGCCCAGCTTTGCAGAGTAAAATTCTCTGGTCAGGCCTGTACTTCTAAATTATTATTTTAGAACATTATTTTAATCAAATGAGGCCAATAATCAATAATTTACCATACGTGACCATGGACAATAAAACCAGTCATAAGTAGCACTGGTATATTTGTAGCAATAGCCAAAAATACATTGTATGTGTCAAAATGATCCTTTTTTTTTTTTTTTTTTTTTTTAATTTATGCCAAAAATCATTAGGATACTGAGTAAAGATCAAGTTCCATTAAGAGATTTTGTATATTTCCTACTGTAAATATATAAATTTTATTTTTGATTAGCAGGCATTGCTAAGAACTTCATTTGGACAACTTTAAAGGTGATTTTCCCAATATTGAGTTTTTTTTTTTTTTTTGCCCCCTCAGATTCCAGATTGTCAAATAGTATCTCAGCCAAATATTGTCCTATCCTAACAAACCCACCATACATCAATAGAAAGCTTATTTATTCAGATGATGAATAAATCCCTTATGACTGGTTTTGTGGTCTCATATAATATTTATCATGGACATTTACATAGTATATATAATATCTGATAATTCTGTTAATTGTGTTAAATCTGTATATACTGTAAAACTTGCTTGCAATCATATGGCGAATCGTTCTTTTGAGTCGGTCCTGTGTAATGAATCTGCCACAACGGTTAGTTCACAGACTTGTATGAAATGATTCTTTCGCTCTGAATCAAAACGATTACGACAAACCCTTGTTCATTTATCAGAACTGACCGCAAAGGTTGTTAAAATTGCATGCAAATTCATTGGTCAAAAGCAGTGGGAGCCGTTTTCCTGCATCAACATCTATTTTTTATCCGTTGACAACAATAGCATTTTCAAACATAGTTTCTACAAAAATCGTCAAATATACAATAAGGCACAAGAATATAAAAGCGACTTGAACAAAGTGTTTTATTGCTATTTAAAAAAAATCAAAAAATAACTCCGCAGTAACTATACTGCGAAAAATGGTTGTCATGGCAATAGGGCATATCCTGCATTTTAAAACCTACCGTCTGTAATCGACAACAGCCGGTGTCTATACAAGTGTTTCATTTTTCATTCGTTTTTTGTCAATTGCACGATTAACCATACGTTTTGGAAAACATTCAAAGCCATCTCGCTTTGTATTTGCATATTTTCTCCAACGCAGACCGCGTGGATAGTTCACGTCCTCTCCGGCTCTGTTTCAAATCCTAGTGAGTTGGCTACCTAGACAGCATCACAAGCGCCTTCTCAGTCAGCTGATGCCTGTGAGGCCCGAAAGCGCGGTCTGTGTAGTCAGCTCACTAGGTTTTGAAACAAACCGAGCGTGTGTGACTCTAGAGAGGATGATTAGGTAATATCCGCAGGATTGAACCGGGGAAAGTTGTTTCCTGAACTCTTGGTGCAGTTTGTCGAAGCCCGGCCCTGCTGCTTTCCACACAGGAAAAGGAAGACGGATGCGGGCGAAGGAAAGAATATCGAAACGAAAGGAAAATATCAAGACAAATGACGTGAAACCATGGAAGTCTCGGACAAGACAACATCGCGCAATGAGGAGGAGAACGATGGTATGAACAACCAGTACATGTTAAATTACAGTCTAAAAATGGAGGTTTGTGTCGATATAAACACATTTTGGACAATTGGACGATTTAGTTAGTAGGTAATGACCATTTGATCTTGGCGTGCAAACATATCTGATTATGTAGCTGCCGAAGCTCTGAAATAAAGCGAACACACAGCATTAAAAAATGTGGACATGCTTTGATGACAATTTTGTTTTCTATTGATAACAACAGAAGCAAATCAGTGCAGCACAAATCAACAGGTGTTTAGGACCAGAATCAATATTTGTTTGACAGGTCATGTATCGGGTTTAAATGCTGAATAGGCATTGGACAAATCAAATCAAGTGCTTTTAGTGTTAATCTGCTTGCGGCAAAATCCATCTTGTTAATGAACTAAAGCACTTTCATGTGGGTCACTTATCTGTCACGCACCTGTTTTCCTATTATGTACCTGTTTTAAACGATTCTTTAAATATAAGACGGAGGAGAAAGGGAACAAGGCCATTTAGAAGAGTTTCTGAAGTCCTTCTGTGTTTCTTTTCAGTAGAAGGAGCTGAAGCGGATCTGCAGACGCAGTTAATCGAGTGTCGAGCTCAGCTGGAGCACTGGCAGGGTGTGGCGAGGATCTGCGAGCTTAGCAAACAGGAGGAGCTGCAGGAACTGCAAAAACAATGCGACCAGGAGATTCAGTCCTTGCAGGAGGCTCTGAGAGGTGAGGGGTAAGAGGGAGGGATTGAAGGGGTGTGGTCATCTAAGGTGGAGGTAAAAGACAAGTCTTTTTGGGGTTGTTAATTAATCATGGAACTTCTGTGGAGAAAAGGCTCAATGTGTCTTAAAGGGATAGTTCACCCAAAAATAAAAATTCTGTCATTAATTAGTCACCCTCATGTCGTTCCAAACCCGCAAGATCTTCGTTCATCTTTGTAACACAAATTAAGATATTTTTGATGCAATCCGAAAGCTTTCTGACCCTGCATAGACAGCAACGCAACTGACATGTTCAGTGCCTAGAAAGGTAGTAAAGACATTGTTAAAATAGTCCATGTGACAGTGATTCAACCGTAGTTTTATGAAGCTCAAGAGTATTTTTGTATGCAAAAAAGACAAAAATACAGACTTAACAGTAACGACGTAGGGGTGGAACGATAAATTGGTTCGTGGATCGATTCTACGATTTACCAAATGCATCGCGATTCTCTCTTGAATCGATTCTGAGCTTAGTTTTTAACAGCAGATGGCATTCAATGCATTCGGACAATTGCAGAATCGATCCATGAATCAATTTATCGTTCCAACCCATAACGACGTGCGTTCATGACAGTACCGCACATGCCTGTGCATTCTCTGCTTGTAAACAAGGTATAACGTCAGAACACCAGCTCCTGTGTTAGCAGCACCACACTCATGCATCATGCTCTCGTGAACGTCTGGTGAAGACTGACAGGAAAGTGAAGAAATTAGTTGACTAAAGTTGTTATTTTTGTTTCCTTTGTGCACAAAAAGTATTTTCGTAGCTTCATAACATTATGGTTGAACCACTAATGTCACATGGACCATTTTAATGATGTCCTTACTACCTTTCTGGGCATTGAACGCGTGTGTCAGTTGCTTTGCTGTCTATGCAAGGTCAGAAAGCTCTCGGATTTCATCAAAAATATCTTAATTTGAGTTCCGAAGATGAACGAAGGTCTTACGGGTTTGGAACGACATGAGGGTGAGTAATTAATGACAGAATTTCATTTTCAGAATTTTTTTTCATTCTTTCTTCAGTCATAAAGAAATTGTTTTTTGAGGAAATCTTTCAGGATTTCTCTCCATATAGTGGACTTCAACGGTCCCTGTGAGAACTTCCAAAATGCAGTTTATATGCAGCTTCAAAGGGCTCTAATTAATCCCAGTCAAGGAAGAAGGGTCTTATCTAGCGAAATGATCGGTTTTTTATATATTTTATTATATATTTATATATTTTTTTTACCTCAAATGCTCATCTTGTCTAGCTCTGTGTGAAGCTTGCGTGTATTCCGGTTAGACAGTTAGGGTAGGTCGAAAAACTCCCATCTCATTTTCTTCTTCAACATCAAAATCGTCCTACATCGCTGTTTTACCTTTTTTGTTGTAAAGGGCATTTGATCTTCTTTGTGTGTTCACTTTGTAAACACTGGGTCAGTACTTCGGCAGTGAAGTAGGAGGGTTTCAAGAGAAAAAGCTCATCCAAAACTAAAAAATGTCAATATTTACTAAGTTTCATGTCAACCATCCAAACATGTTTTTTCTGTCAAACACAAAATGAGAACAACAGTTTTTTCCATACAACATAATAGCAATAAGATGTTGTACCCAAAAGCGCAAAACACCATAATAAACCCTGTTGAAGTTGACATGAAATGGAAAATGTCATTGTCTTTTCTTTCTTAATGTGACATATGGCTTTTCTAATGAGGAAAAAAAAAGGATGGGACTTGGTTTTTGTCATTCATTAACTGATTGGATTTTTGTCATTTGTTTATTTTAAGTGACAAGTTGATGAAGTGGAGTGACAGGTTGCTCATATGAGTCACAGGTTGTTGAAAGGGAGTGATTATTGTCTCTCCTTCACACCAATGCACACGTCATCAGAGAAAAAAGGGAAGGGAAGCTAATGTTTTTCATGAAAGGTTATGAGGGCACATGAATTTAAACAGACTGATGTGCATGGATAAATCATCAGGGCTGTAACGATACACGTATTCATATTGAACCTTGTTTGGTACAAGGCTTTTGGTTCGGTACGTATTACAAACCGAATGATTCGTTGGACTAATCCTATTACATTTGAGAGATGCAAGAGCGTAAAGTGTGAAATATTCCTGATAGCAATCCATACATCACTGGGACATCTGCATTTACATCTAGAAGATGACATCTTACAGACGTTTGTACACAGCAGATGCTTTCTGGATCAAGAGATCTTGCTGGCGTACGTGTGCTATCTGGGCCTATATTAAACATAGAATGTTTCATTTATTAACAAAACGAATACAAATACACTGTGCTATAGGCCTAATATAAAATAACAAATAACTCGCACAGAGTTTAAATATAAAACACTGAAAATCAGCAAACACGGTGGAACCAAATAAATAAGAAACAAATGTAAAAAAAAAAAAAAACTTTCAAAATCATTTTAGATAAATGGCAAAAGTCCAAAGTCTTTTTCTGGCATTTCTTTATTTTTGCTGTATCGAAAACGTACGGAACCGTGACACCACTGTATCGTATTGCATCATATCAAACCGAACCATGAATTTTGGGAACTATTACACCTCCATAAATCATGTGTATTACTTAAAAAAAAAAAATAAATAAATAAAAAATAAAAAAAAATAAGAATAGTCTGTTTTGATGTTATAGTGACTTTAAAAGACACTATGCGATTTGTGAGCTGTATATTAAGTGTTCTGTATAGTAATTCTTCACTGCAAGTCAGTCAAACTCATTATTATTGAATAATGAATATATTTCAGTCTGTTCATCACACAAAGCTGTCAAAAGAGACTTCAGACATGAAGTTAGACTTATGAACTAATTTCATGAAACTTTAATGAAGTTTCTACATTTTTTGAGTTTTTGTAAATGAACTTTTCCTTTCAATTTTGCTTGCAAAACTGACCTTTTTATTTTGGATGCATTTTATTAGATTTATTGTAAACAATTCTTCTGTCCACATATTTTATGACCTCGTTATCTTCTATATTTTGCAATTTTTAAAGGTTTTTTTTGTACAAAATAAAAATGGTGTTGATAACAGACTCACTTGCCACAAGTGATTTCACAATATTTTTTTTAACCCCAATTAACAAAACTCCATCCAGTTACCAAGTTGAGTTATGCAGCAAAATAAAATACCCTCGAATAAAATAAAATGATAACAGAGTAGTATAAAAAAAAGCACAAATGCAAAACTTAAAAAAAAAAAACTGTCTATACTGTATGCCTTATTACAGGTCTGGTGAAATGTGTTTCCACTTGACCTTGTTATCTTTAATCAAAATGCGATAGAATTCACTTCTGTCTGCTGACGTATTTGGGGTTGCATTAATGCCAATCGCATTCAGATCTTTCTGAATGCAACAACATTCCTATATGCAACACTTACTTTTCGAAATCCACTAAACAACCAAATTCCTGTGGCTCAAACAGTAGATCATAGAGCTAGCAATGCCATGCTCATGGGTTTGATTCCCAGGGAATGCACTGATAAATGAACTGATAAAATGTGTTCCTTGTAAGTTGCTTTGGATCGATAAGCCATAGCATTTAGGAGTATGTTAAAATTCAGAAGTTCAGTCGGTTGGAATTTCATTTAATTTGCCAACTTGCATGTCATGAAATATAATTTAATCCAAAGACTTGGAAGCGACAGGGAATGTGTTTCAGTATTACTTTGTGACTGATTCCATTTTGTCACATCCTGTTTATTTCCCCTCATCTCAGAAACAGCTGCTCAGTATGAGGCGAGAATATCTGTTCTGCAGTCAGAACGAGCACAGTGGAGGAGAGCTGCTTCGCCCTGGGACACTAAGGTTTGTGTGTTTCTGTTATCTAAGTACTGAGGCCAAAACATATGTACTAATGTTTTTTTGACACAGTATGTGTCTGTTTCCCTTTTTGAAAGATATTTCGGATTCTGTACTTTCCTTTTCAGTCACTTCTGCATTTAACACATCTGTTTGTGCATGCAGGGCATCTCTAAAAAAGGCAAGGTGGAGGGTACCTCTCCTCCACAGGGTGGGTCTCCTCCCCTGCGAGGTGCTGACCATGAGGGCTCAGGGTCAGACTCTGACCCACTGGAACTGTTGGCGGAGACATCAGATGCAGAGACGACAGGCCTTATGATGGACTACTTTCCCCAGCACTGTGATTCTGCCTCCCTATCTTCTTTCTCTCTGGATACGCCCTCTTTGCCCCGACATCCACCTCCTCAAGATGACACCGCCTCCCTGGTGTCCACAGGGACGCTGGTGCCTGAAGCGATCTACCTGCCACCACCGGGACACAGACTGGTCACGCATGCAGACTGGGACAAGTTGCAAGCACAAGTCCGCATATGTCTAGTTTTTTTTTTTTTAGCAGGTTTCTCACGAGCATAGAAAATTGCATCAGGAAATGTTAAAATTTTAGTTGCCAGGTGTGGAAAAGTCATGAAAATTAACAAAATACTAAAACGTAATGGAAGGGTTTTTTTTTAGTTCTGCCTGTCTCTAAAATATTTAACAGTTAGACATCACTCTTCATGACTGCAGTCCTTATCCAGCAATAACAAACTATTTGAAATGTCATGGAAATTTATTTAGCCTGTTGTTTGTTAATCAGTGCATGATGTCACCATCTCTCAACTTGTTGAATCTGATATCATGGCATTTTTAGCTTGTAGAGCTTCAAGAGGAGGTGACAGAGCTTCGAAAGCAGAAAGCTGAGCTGGAGAGAGAACTGGATGTGCAAAGCACAGAGACGCAGAAACAGGTACAGAAACTCCCAGTTCCTGTCTTGCACCACACAGACCACATAAAACACAGCCAGAAACAGTTGCGTTGCTTAATGTTTTTGTGAAAACAGTCATATAGTGATACGTTGATGCATAAGTAGAACGTTCGAAAGATCAGAATTATTTGGAAATGAATTTTTTTTAAACACAACAAATGTTTACTCTCATTTCAATTTAATGCATCCGTGCTGAATAAAATAATGTATAAAAATCTTACTGACCCCAAATTTTTGAGTGGAAGTACACTATCAGTCAAAAGTTTTTGAACAATAAGATTATTAATGTTTTTTAAATAAGTCTCTTCTGCCCAACCAAGCCTGCATTTATTTGATCCAAAGTTTGATCAAAAACATGTATTTTTTTATTATTTAAAATAACAGTTTTGTCTTATAAATATAAAATATATTTTAAAATGTAATTTATTCCAGTGATCAAAACTAAATTTTCAGCATCATGACTCCAGTCTTCAGTGTCACATGATCCTTCAGAAATCATTTGAATGTTGATTTGCTGCTCAAGAAACATTTATTATTATTATTATTATTATTATTATGTTAAAAACAGCTGAATAGAATTTTCAAGTTTCTTTGATGAATAGAAAGCTCAGAAGAACAGCATTTATCTGAAATAGAAATCTTTTGTAACATTAGAAATGGCTTTATCAACACTTTTGATCAATTTAAAGCATCCTTGTTAAATAAAAGTATTAATTTCTATGATTTCTTTCCTCAAAAAAAAAGAAAGAAAGAAAATAAATAAATTATACTGACTCCATGCTTTTGAATGGTATAGTGTTTAATGTTACAAAAGCTTTTTATTTCAGATAAATGCTGATCTTTGCATCTTTCTATTCATCAAAGTATCCTGAAAAAAAATTACTCAACTGTTTTAAATATTGATAATAATAATAATAATAAATGTTTCTTGAACAGCAAATGAGCATATTACAATGATTTCTGAAGGATCATGTGACACTGAAGACTGGACTAATGATGCTGAAAATGTAGATTTGATCACAGGAATAAATTACATTCAAATAGAAAAGTTATTTTAAAATAGTAAAAATATCTTACAATATTACTGCTTTTGCTGTATTTAGAATCAAATAAATGCAGGCTTGGTGAGCAGAAGAGACTTATTGAAAAACATTAAAAATCCTACAGTTCAAAAATGTTTGACTGGTAATGTATCTAATATAATACAATATATAGCATATCTACAGATAATTACTTTCAAAGTAATGTTATCTATTGATATCTGTGTTTTTGTCTGTTGCAGTTGTCAGTGCTTCAGTCTCAGGTGCAAACGTCTGAAACCCTTCTTCAGGACCTACAGAAGTCTTTTAGCCAATCACAAAATGCCGTTCAGAGCAGATTGGTGAGTAGCAGAGGTGAATGGTCCAATCAAAGGGCAGCAGGAATCCATGCGGCAAAATCTTGATGGGATTACAAACTCTTTAAGTCTGTGTGTACTTTTTTTTTTTTTACTGCAGGCAGAGCTGTCTTACTCTCAGAAGAGAGTTTGTAATGAACTCTCCAAGCTGAAAGGTGAAGATGCTGATGTGGATGAAAACAGCCTTCCACCCCACAGTCCAACGCTAGAGGTATGGTTGTGAGTGTGTGTTTACAAGTGGATTTGATAAAAGGAGACTAGAGGTGTTGAACAACTGAATGTTGTGTGTGTGTATTTGCCTTAATGAGTCATTAAGTCTGTGTGTGTATCTACTATGCATAGGCAGCTCACTGTGAGGAGAGGCTTCGTATTGAAATAGTCAACCTACAGGAACAGCTGGAGACACGCACAGAAGAGAGCGGTCTGTCTATATCACTAGATTACATTACATTTAAGCATTTGGCATACATACTTTTTTTTTTTTTGCAAAGAGACTTTGCTTTTCCTTACTGTTCGTAAAAAAAAAAAAAAAGTTCAATAAAATGTTTCATTTGTCCTGTTAAAGAATTTGATTGGTTTCTCTTCAATGACGTGTTCTGCTTTTTTTCTCTTTTGCTTATCTTTCTTCACAAATCTGCTCCTCCAGAAATTTTAGAAGGTAAGGCATTTCACTTTTTGTCAGTAGTGTAGATCCTAGTTGTTTTATGCGGGTAGTTGTTAGTATTTTAATGTATTATCATGAAACTGTTTGTCCAGTGTCAGTTTGTGATTGAATTCCTTTTCTTTCAGTTAAGCTTGCCAGCCTGACAGTAGAAACAGACCGCATACAGATCCAAAAGGAAAAGGTATGACAACCTTTAATTCTCGGTTATTTCATAAAGAACAAGGTGGTATTCAAAAATGTTCTCCACATCCCTTTGCTTGTATTTCTTTTCGCATATTTTTTACAGTTCACTATGTGTTGCTAAAATGCTCAATCAAATTAGTCTATAAAGACATTTTTTTGAATGTCAAGCGTCACTTGCTTGTTTGTACTTAAGTGACACTAGCTATGTTTCCAGCACCCTGTTTTTATGCGCATTTTGAAGTATTGCATAAGAAATTATGAAAATCCCTCAATTTGTAAAAACACTCTAATTTGTTTCTATACTCGCTTGAGGTAGTTTGTGACTTGTGTGAAAAAGAGTTAATTCAAATAATGGGAGATGGAAATGCATTTGCAGAATAAATTCCTCCATGCGCATCAAAAAATTTTTTGATGTGTAGTGCCAGTTTATCAGGAATGACGATTTTGTTCTCTTTGACTTGTTGGATAGGAACTCGTTGGAGGGTCTGTGCTTATTCACAAATGTTTTATGCAGTATTCCAGTTCTGCACAAAAGTTAATTTCACAACTTTGGATGGAAACCCAGTTACTGTAACCTGTAGGGTTTCTTCATAAGCTTAGGTCCTTTGTGACAAATGAACCGGAAGTAAGAACATCTGAATATTGTTTATGTTGTTGTTGTTGTAACATGCGCTCACAGAATTAAACATGCACATAATGAGGTCATGTGACTACAATATCCACTGTACCCACGGTATCCATTGTCCCATCCATGTGTGCAGTTGGAGGCTGAGCTGCACGAGTGTCGTGTGGAGGTGCAGGGTCTGCGAGTGGCGCTTGCTCACCTTCAAAAAGAGAACAAATCTCACATCCAGGAGAAGGTAGGCCTGCATCTTGGTGTAAATAGGTGAATATCATTGAATTTGATTATATAGTAGTTGATATCTCTATGTCTGTCTTTCAGGGAACGTTACAGCAGCAGTGTTTAGAGTATCGCAGTCAGGTGATCAGTCTGCGCTCTCAGCTAGACACTAGTCAAGCTGTGCAGAAGGATTTTGTGCAGCTGTCGCAGTCACTGCAGGTACTTGACTGATTTAGGATCAGCATGGAGTTCATACTCTTCATCTATTCTGCATAAACACTGCAGCCTCTGTTGACATAATTCATCAGTTGTTGATGGTACACATTAGGATGTCATTTTGACATAGCAGACAAATCTTTGAGGTCTGCAGCAACTTTAAGCGTAGTTTTTTAAAAATAGTTTTTCTCTCTGCATTAACAGGTGAAGTTGGAGCAGATTCGCCAAGCAGAATCTTTGAACCAAGTGAAGCACATTCTAGGGGAGGAAATTGAAGACGCTGATTTGCCTGCAGATGCCACATGAAACAAAATAGGAATGGGTGACATTTTGGCTAACCAAAGGGACAAATGAGACTGGTGGGCAAGGAGGTGGTCCTCAGAAAGGGCCAAGCTGAGGTGGGCTGCCTACATTTAAAAAAAACCTACAGTGACATGAACTTAACAGCCATTCCTGCACTCATGGGTTCACAATTCTTCTAATGAACTCAAACCATACAGGAAAAAACATGATTTGCTTATCAATCTGGACAACTGGAATTGCTAATACTTGAATTTTGTGAAAAGCTAATAGACTGACTACTAGCTGTACTAGACTTAGTTCTACTGTAGTGTAAGTTTTATCTTCTTGGCCTGATCCTTCTTTCCTAGTAGACACTGGCGGATATGTATTACTCATTTTCAGCACCTGTCACCAGCAAAATAAAGGCCAAAAACTACTGGGGATGGATACTGGGGGCAATTGTAATCTTTTTTTTAATACATTATATTTTTTCTTGAAAACTCTACCTGCTTTCGCTATAAGAAAAACAGTTGTGCCAAAGTACAAATAAGCAACAGCATCATTAATAAACATATGATGAGAAGGACTATCATAATATTTAATATTATTCCATATAATATGTCGGAATATTTTTCGCCTTTATATGGTACTAATTCTTTTAGCTGTCCTAAATAATGTTTTAAGTGAAAAATTAAATGCTAAACACATTATAATTGTGTGAAATGAGGTGCAACCTTTTTACTACACTATTTTAAAAAACTAGATCTAATAAGTTGTTGACTATATACTAGTCTTACAGTATGTTAGTGTTTTTAAGATGAAATCTTTAACTTCATACACTTTTTATTCATAAGTAGTGTTACAATTGCCCTCAGCTTCACAGCTGTTAGGAAAACTTTAGTGATATTCACCAGCAAGTGTTAGCATATTCCTTTTATGTTAACTTGAAGCCAACGACCAAGAGATAAAATAAATGTTACTTTAAATTAAAAACATTAAAACCTTAGACAACATAAGAAAATATTTTTTGTACCTTTTTTTGTTAAAACTTTATTTCAAAGTGAAATATTCGAACTTGCTGTTCTCAGACATATTGAGAACTTAAGCTGAAAAGGTGCCATCACATTAAACTGAATACATTTTGTGTGTAACAGTTGCCCCCCTGTTATAAAACTACCTACTATAATTATTTGTGCATTCAGTTTAAGGCCAAAGTCACTTTACTGGAAAGAGCCATCGTTTCATTATGAAGTATCTGGTGCCTGAGCCAATGAACAGTGGAAGGTCAATGATAAAACACTAAATCTGATTGAATGAGGCTAATCAATGTTAATTCACATAAATGTAGTACAATGTTAGTAACAAATCTGAGTGCATTACATATGTATGAAAAATAAAGATTAAACTAAAAGACAGTAAAAGATCACGCATGTTTTTTATACACATCTTTATTTTAAGAATAGCGTTTTCATTCGAATATACTGTTCATAACAATATATATATTAAATTATATATATATTAAATTAAGTCTTAATACATATACATAACACATTTTACTTAAATATTTTTTCCTTTGTTCTATAAGGTTTTACATTACATGGTTGATTTTCACTGGTTCACAGTGGTTTTCTTTTTCACTCCTGGCAAACTTCATTTTTCTGCTTTGGAGTTTTAGCACATTTCTTCGCTTTTTCAGTCCCACTTTTTGGACACTAGATTCTCATCTTTCTCTGTTGAAGAAAATAAGTTATGTGAGATGGGATTGCTTAAAGATTTTTGTGAAGTAACTCTGTTGTAAAGTTTAAGTAATCTAGGCACACATTGCTTTGAAGCACGTCATTTTAAATAGATAGAATAGATTTAATCACATTTTTAAATATGGAAATATTCTTTAAAATATTTTAATTGAACAGAATCTCTGATGATAATGATATTAAGATTCTACAAGGGCATCTATTGCTATAGGAGCACTACTGTACAGCCATTCACAGATTCAGCAGTCATAAGATCCGAGGAGCTCCATGACTGACACTACAATATGTACTTGTCAATCTACAAGCCAAAGAATGTAGCACAGTTTGTCCATACACAAACAGACACAGAGATGCAGGCAGGCACGGACAGAGCGGATTGTGGGATACCTTGCTTTGTTACAGGAATATGGAGGGAAACAGGATTAGGCTGGAATGAAATAAAAAGGGATTGAACAGGGGATTGAGTGAGGAGGAGGAGAAGGGTAAAGAGGAGGAATATTTACACCACCAGAAGAAATGGAGTGTTGAGAAAAAGAGGACAATAGATAAGTAAAGGGGAACGAAATTTTAAAAGGGAAATAAGTAATCGTAGGAATTTATATTTTCTTGTTAGTCAGGTCTTCATTACATACAGTGAGTTGTTGAAGAGGTTTTAACCAATATTTAGTTATGCATTTTTATGTTACTTCAAATATGCTTAGTGTGTTTAGAGTTTATAATAAATACCAGTATTCATAAACTTTTATTAACATGAAAATTGATTAATCATTTGTAATCTTAAAAAAACAAAAAAAAAACACAGATAAAATACTTTTTTTAAATTTGTCAAAACGTGTTTGTGTTCTTTAAATAGTTACTTACGCTCCAAGTAGTTGCGAGCAACAAACTTGAGAAGCTCATCAAGAAGGATGACTGGGAAGGAAAGCTTCAGTACGACGATCCACTGTTCCAGGTTGAGATGGGTTAGCTTGAAGATCATCTGTTAGGGGAAAAGGCAGAGATTAGCAAATGATAAATTATAACAGTTGGATTAAAACAGAATGATAAATGAATTCAATGAAGTGAAATGACTTAATTAATGAATTACAATATTGCCATTTTATTTGCATTTATGGATTTGCTATTGAATCAGTGTTTGGGACTTGGACATGAGAGAAGTGTCTTCTGAGCACACATCTTACATCGCCCCCTAGTGGCAGCCCGTTTAGTCTGCTTGGCGTTATTGCTAAACCAGGGGTGCCCAAACTCGGTCCTGGAGGGCTGGTATCATGCAGAGTTTAGCTTCAACCCCAATTAGACACACCTGAACCAGCTAATCAAGCTTTTACTAGGCATACTAGAAGCTTCCCGGCAGGTGTGTTGAGAGAAGTTGGAGCTAAACTCTGCAGGACACTGGCCCTCCAGGACTGAGTTTGGGCACCTCTTGCTAAGCACATAAACTAAATCAAATTCAGCATGCTGAATGGATGCGGTACTTACGGGCAGAGGGTCCACATAGATGATCATGAAGTGCAGAGACATGGAGAGACTCATGGCTCCCACCAACCAGACATTGCTCCATGGAGGCATACGCAGCAGAGACTGATTCTCAGATAAGCTGCAAAAGCATGCACCAATGTATGTTACAGTCAGCGTAAAACATTTATGATCAGCTGCTTTATGATGTAGTAAGCTTAAGTACTGACCTGTTCAGAGCGTTGCACATCTCAATGGTGACCAGGACAGACAGAGCCATTGTCATGGGTGGAGCAGCCTCGAACACCTCGCAGTCAACACCAGCAAAGTCCTCGTTCTCAGCAGTGCACTGCATGAAGTGGGACTGAGGACAAAGAATAAGTATAGCATTATTATTTTACTGTTAAATGTACCACATTGTTACAGTCTTTTATAGTTCTCAATACTCAGAGATATCTGGCATTAATTATTGCATCCCTGAAGCATTAGATTCTCACCAGCTGGTAGAAGGACACCATGGGGCCATCGTCAGAGTAAATGAACCACCAGCCAGCAGCAGCGACAGTTGCAGCACCAACGTAACCTGCAAAAGAGATCAAACAGAATTTGTAATACAGTTTTCAAGGAAGGTAGAGTATCACTGAACACATGGTAAACCTAGAATGGAGCAGAAATATGAAAAGTAGCATACTTCCAATGGCCAGGTATCTAAAGAAGAGCCAGCCAGAGATGAGGGGCTCTTTGGGGGAGCGGGGAGCCTTGCCCATGATGTCCAAATCAGGGGGGTTGAATCCCAGAGCGGTGGCAGGAAGACCGTCAGTCACCAGGTTCACCCACAGAAGCTGAACTGGGATCAGAGCCTCAGGAAGACCAAGAGCAGCAGTCAGGAAGATGCTGAAGAAGATGGAGAAAATAAATCAGGTTTAGAGTCAACCAATTCCAGAGGGTAAATGTATTAGAGAGAGACGGTCACTCACCACACGACCTCTCCGACGTTGGAGGAGATGAGGTAGCGGATGAACTGCTTCATGTTGTTGTAAATGGCTCTGCCCTCCTCAACGGCAGCCACAATGCTGGAGAAGTTGTCGTCGGCCAGGACCATCTCAGAGGCTGACTTGGCAACAGCAGTGCCAGAGCCCATGGCAATGCCAATCTCTGCCTTCTTCAAGGCAGGAGCATCATTTACACCATCACCAGTCTGGAGAGTGTGTAGAGCAAATGCAAGAATGTTAAATATATTTCTAATCAAGTGACCAAGATCCTGTTTGGGCTTATGTCCTTTGTCCTTACCATAGCAGTGATCTCATCAAAACTCTGAAGGAACTCAACAATCTTGCTTTTGTGGGAGGGCTCGACGCGAGCGTAACAGCAGGCTCTACGCACAGCCTCTCTCTGCTGGGCCAGTGGCAGGTCATCAAACTCACGGCCAGTGAAAGCACGGCCTGTCACATCCTCATCATCGCTGAAGATGCCAATACGACGGCAGATAGCCACAGCGGTACCCTTGTTATCACCTGGGAAAGAGAAATTATATTTTTAGGATTGTTAACTCAAGAAATGTCAGCACTGATTTGAGGATTGAACATGACTCACCTGTGATCATGATCACACGGATACCAGCAGCCCTGCACAGCTCAATGGATCCAACAACCTCTTTACGAGGAGGATCCAACATACCAACGCAACCAACGAAGGTGAGATCGGTCTGTGAGGAAAGCAAAGAAAAGGAGGGGTTAGCTTTATGAAAATTCAGTTAGTCGGAATACAAATTATGTAATTTGTGGTGGTAGAATATTCAACCACACCCTAACCCTACTGTGACCCTACCCACAACTCTATCCCCCCACCCCTCCCGGCGTCCAGAGAGGAGGAACTGGAAGACTCTGCAGTAAGTACCATTTGCACAAATACCTCATATTCAGCAAACTTGGTGGAGTCCTCCAGGTTCATTTCGTCCTTTCTCAGAGGGTTGTCACGGGTTGCCAGTGCCAGGCAGCGCAGGGTATCACGACCAGTTCCCCATTCCTTGATCACAGCCATGATCTTATCCTTAACTGGACCAGTCAGTGGCACACGGGTGGTTCCAACACGCACATAGGCACATCTGTCAATGACACCCTCAGGTGCACCCTGCAACAACACCGGTTTTAAGACTTAGATTCTCTTTAAAGTTTTAAATTTTACTAGGTCGTTTTAAGGATTGGTCTTACCTTGACAAACATTTTGTTTCCAACAGGGGCCTTGGAGGCCTTTGCAGGGGAGCAATAGACGGACATGGACTTCCTGTCACGGGAGAACTCAAGGGTAAATTCCTTCTTCATGAGCTGTTTGATCACCTAGGAAACCAAGAGAAGAAAACTACAGTGATATGAAGTTCCAAATGTAGGTTCGGATGAAGCCTAATTTAGTCCTGACGGTCATTATTACGGGCCTATGTAAGTGAAGTGAAGTGAATTGAAGTGACGTGTGGCCAAGTATGGTGACCCATTCTCAGAATTTGTGCTCTGCATTTAACCAGTGGTGGAAATGGCCAAGATTCATTGGGGATCCTAGTTCGGGACATATTTTATATTTTGAAACACAGATGCAAAAAGTCCTATTATTGGATGAAATGGGTATGATGTTTGAAGGTTATTATGAGGATGGAAGTTTTGAACTAGAACTCCATCCCCTCCTTGAAATTCACTCCCTGGACTCAGTCCCCCCGAGCACCCCCCCATTTCCAGCCCTGCATTTTAACCGATCCAAGTGCACAGACACCGCGAACACGCACCCAGAGCAGTGGGCATTCCTATTGCTGCGACACCTGGGGAGCAGTTGGAGGTTCGGTGCCTTGCTCAAGGGTCTCACCTCAGTCGTGGTATTGAGAGTGGAAGAGAGCGCTGGTTATTCACTCTCCTCACCGGCAATTTCTGCCGGACCTGAGGCTCGAACCTACAACCTTCGGGTTGCAAGTCTCAAACCATTAGGCCATGACTACCCCTAAATATAAGCAGCAGTCATTGTGCCATCCTAGCAGCAATTCTTCCGGCATCCCTCCACCTCCCTATCTCCTCCTTTATTTCTGTTATTCTCCTTCTATACAATACTGCAATGGGGGAGTGGAACTCAGAGCTCAAGCTGAGCTTCGGGTTCGAGCCTCCATTGAGGACAGCAAGCCAAGTTCATTTACCCTTAATCATCAGGAGTGGATGGACAGGTGAATTTTCGATAGGGAATTGAATGAAAATTCAATCTTGTAACATGGATTTGACAGTTGAACTATTACAAAATATCTGACCATAAATTAAGTGTAGAAATCCCACTATCATAGATGTCCTTTAGATATTTCAGTCATAAGTTAGGGCTAAAAATTTAAACTTAGATTTGCAATAAATTCCAAGGGACACAATACAGCTGATCGACATGAATTTGGAGAGCTCCGAAGAGGCTGAGATACTTACAGTGCAGCATGTGTTGGCTCTCTCCACCTTGGACAGACCACGGACATCAGTGTTGAACACGTTCATCTTCTCAACCAGGCAGCACAGGGCGGTCTCTGTAGCTTCTCCCACTTTCTCATAGATTCCTTTAGACTGTAAAACAAGAGAGTGAGAGTTAAGCTCAGCTGTTGCTCCACAAATGGAAGATCTTTGAGTAAATGTTTGTTTACCTCGTTGTAGTCCAGAGAGGAGTCATTGCACAAGGCGCAGATGGTTGCCAGCTCAACAAGGCCATCATACTGGCCACACTTGACAGGGAGTCCACCCTTAGTACTGTAAAGTGAAGTTGGGAGAATGGTGAGTCTCTCTGTCATTGTGTGTTTGTATGACAGTCACGTAATGAATATGAAATTACTTACACTTCTCCCTCTGGTGTGTACTTGGATCCAGAAATGTCATACTGGTCAAGAGTCACAGATTCACCCTCCACCTTCTCAATGATGAACATCTAAATACAAAGAGAACAGAAGGGTTTTGTGGTTGTAGAGGATTGGTATATTGGCACTTGCTTGATTGCTTTTGGAGTAAGACAGTCTCTCACAAACCTTTGTAACACACATCTGGTTGGTGGTGAGAGTGCCAGTCTTGTCTGAGCAAATGACAGATGTGCAGCCCAGAGTCTCTACAGAGGGAAGAGAACGGACGATGGCATTCTTCTTAGCCATACGACGAGTTCCCAAAGCCAAGCAGGTAGTGATGACAGCAGGCAGACCTGTTTTGAAAAGAAAAGTATCAATTACGCACTGTTAGATTTATAAAGTCTGAGTCATGAATCTTGTATGAATTTTATTCTTGATTTCTATTGTGACTCTTGTATTCTCACCTTCGGGGATGGCGGCTACAGCAAGAGCCACAGCAATCTTGAAGTAGTAGACAGCACCGCGGATCCAGGAGCCACCGTGGACGGGGTCGTTGAAGTGGCCGATGTTGATGAGCCAGACAGCCACGCAGATGAGGGAGATGACTTTGGAGAGCTGCTCACCGAACTCGTCCAGCTTCTGCTGCAAGGGGGTCTTCTCCTGCTCAGTGGCGGCCATCTGGTCACGGATTTTACCGATCTCGGTGGAGACGCCGGTGGCGACCACAACTCCGACGGCCTTGCCGGCAGCGATGTTAGTGCCCTGGGAAGAGAGTGGGAGAGAATGTTTTAGTACTAATGCTGGAGAAAGAAGAGAGGGGCAAGAAAGAGCTGAAGACAGGAAAACTCACAGAGAAAAGCATGTTCTTCTTGTCCTGGTTGACAGCCCTGGGGTCAGGAACAGACTCTGTGTGTTTAATCACACTGACGGACTCACCTGAGAATAATTTGAGAAAAGAGGTAAGTGAAGGAGCAATTGTGTTTGTGAGTATTGAATGAGATTTTGTAAATCAGAAACAAACCAGTGAGGATAGACTGGTCCACACGCAGAGTTGTGGAGCGGATGGCGGTGATTCTGATATCGGCAGGGACTTTGTCACCAACTACACAGGAAAAAGTTGAGAAATAAGAAGACATGTATGAAGAACAAATTATACTTAAAGTTCATAGTAACAACAACAACAACAACAAAAAACTTTAGAGTGACACTTAGTGCCTCAGTAGACCTCTCGTTTAATTTTTTATATTTAAAATTATTTTATTATAAAATTGTCTAAAACTATGTACAGTTGAGGTCAAAAGTTTACATACACCTTGCAGAATCTGCAAAATGTTATTTTACCGAAATAAGAGGGATCATGCAAAATGCATGTTATTTATTTAGTACTGATCTGAATAAGATGTTTCACATAAAAGGCTTTTACATATAGTCCACAAGAGAAAATAATAGTTGAACTTATAAAAATGACCCCTTCAAAACTTTACATACGCTTGATTCTTAATACTGTGTTGTTACCTGAATGATCCACAACTGTGTTTTTTTTGTTTAGTGATAGTTGTTCATGAGTCCATTGTTTGTCCTGAACAGTTAAACTGCCCGCTGTTCTTCAGAAAAGTCTCTCAGGTCACACAAATTCTTTGGTTTTTCAGCATTTTTGTGTATTTGAACCCTTTCCAACAATGACTGTATGATTTTGAAATCCATCTTTTTTTATACTGTGGACAACTGATGCAACTATTACAGAAGGGTTAAATGCTCACTGATGCTCCAGAAGGAAAAACAATGCATTAAGAGCCAGGGGTGAAAACTTTTGAACAGAATGGAGGTGTGTGCATTTTTCTTGTTTTGCCTAAATATCATATTTTTTTCATTTAGTACTGCCCTTCAGAAGCTAGAAAAGATACTTGCATGTTTCCCAGAAGACAAAATGAGTTAAATTTACCCTGATCTTCGAATTCAAGAAGTTTTCACCCCCCGGCTCTTAATGCGTTGTGTTTCTTTCTGGAGCATCAGTGAGCGTTTGAACCTTCTGTAATAGTTGCATGTGAGTCCCTCAGTTGTCCTCAGTGTGAAAAAATGCATCTCAAAATCATGCAGTCAGTATTGGAAAGGGTTCAAATTCACAAAGAACAGCGGGCAGTTTAACTGTTCAGGACAAACAAGGGACTCATTAACAACTATCACTAAACAAAAAAACAGCCATGGATCATTCAGGTAACAATACTGGTAACTGGAGAAACAACATTTATGAGACAGTTGTCAGAATTCATTAGTGATTTCAAATGTAAAATTTAATCATAAGCTTAATGAACAGTTTTGGAGATTTCTATGTTTCAAAAATAGGTTTTTAAAGATGGTGACCAAATGAAATAACTTGTCTTAAAGGGACTTTGGTTTAGCTTCAGCCCTACTTGAGCCAAAGTCCCTTTAACTTAAACACCTGAACCAGCTAACCAAGGTATTCTGGACTACCAAAAACACGGCCCACCAGATCGGCCCCCAGATCTAATCTAAAGATAATGCCACTGTCAATGATGTTTGCTGATCTTTTGGTGAAAGATTACAGATTCAAAAGGAGGACCCAATCAAGGGGCAAATGCATGAAAGAGAAGAATGACAAGGACAAGCTGACTTTCAACATGGTGTAAACAAGTGGCCTAGAGAGAAAAAATGAGTGATGGGGAAGGAACAGGTGGAAGAGGGAAAGAGAAGGGGCAAGGGATCGAAAGAGGGCAAGTAGAGGAACAGGTGCTGGGATGTATTTATATACAGGCCTTTTCTTTGCTCGTGCTCTCGCGGGTTCTTTCAGCCTTTTCTGATCCCATTACTCTATATTCTTCCTCCCACTGTCACACACACCCACCCCGTAATTGCCTTAAAAGGACGCTCACACTTTCTCAAGGGCATAAGTCCCATATAGTCCTGTCGCCTCTACACACGTGTCTCGTTACTTGACATCATTGTGGCTGCGCAGTGTAACAGTTGGCTTGAAGGTGTTGCTTACTCTGCATTTCCATTTTCAGATCATTGCACTATTCTTGTGGGTTACGAGACTGTTCTGCGTTAATGATGCTCTGCTGTCAGACTGGTATACCTGATACTTCCACAATGTCTCCAGGAACAATCTCTCTGGCTTTGATCCTCTGCACGCTCTTTCTGTCAGCGCGGTAGACTTTGCCCATCTCCGGCTCATACTCCTTCAGAGCCTCGATGGCGCTCTCCGCATTGCGCTCCTGTGAAAACAGTTCTAGATCAGTTCCTGCTCCCCTTAGGACTTTACACCTTGACGTCTTTCTCCTTCCAAGGGTGTGCATACTTTCCAAATGACTGTTGTGCCAGCTGTATGAACCCTTGATGAAACCTGATCAGCCTCTAGTATTTTTGACGTTGGACTTTTGTGAATACTCCGTGAATACTGCTGTGCCTAACCTTTAACCTCTGATGTCATTTACACCACTCTGAGTTCTAATGCTTGCATTCATTGTGTATTTATATAGTGGCCTCAAAAATAGTTTTGGACTCTTAAGTTACTCTTGAATTACTTTTGAATTTGTTTTTTTTTTGTATTAGATAACTTCAAGATAACTACATATGGTATCTGCAATCAAATTATGCTAGAACTTTTCTTAGTGGCAACATCAGTTCAATGATTTTTGTGACCGAGTGGTCAAGGTTATTTTACCAGTAGTGAATTTATAAGGTCTCTTTCTCTTAGTTCACAAATAGTGTAACTGTAAGTGTAGTTCATCACATTACCAGAAAATTGATGATTTATTTGTCTTCAGTTTGAACAATATATGTACTGATTTAAAATATTATAAACATGTCCAGTGTTTTCTTTAATTTCTTTGTGTTTTTTGTACATTTTTCTTTTTATTTTAACAGTAAGTGCCTCTTAGTTGAACATTTTGTCATTTTACTCTTTTGTTTTTGGAAGCTGCCTCTAGTATCCAGATACTTTTTGGGACCACCATTTTGGGGAAGTAAAATGGATTGCATATTCACCTGCCATACTCCAACGACAGCATTAGCAATAAGGATGAGAAGGATGACAAATGGCTCGACGAAGGCAGTGACGGTTTCCTCACCTTCCTCAAACCAGGCCAGTACCTGATGAACAGAAAGAGACCGAGAGAGCGTGTGAGAGAGACATCCAAGATCCATATGGGAGGTAAAAATAAATGGTAATATCTACAATTCACAAGTGTGTGTGTACTGGTATTCACTAAGTTATGGGGACCAAATGTCCCCACGAGTATAGTAATGCCAGTACATTTTGACACTCTTAAAAATAAAGGTGCTTCACGATGCCATAGAAGAACCCCCTGAAGGACCTTTCTGTTTCACAAAAGGTTCTTTGTGGTGAAAGAAAGTTCTTCAGATTATAAAAAGGTACGAAAGAGATGGTTCTTTAAAGAACCTTGGACTGAATGGTTTTTTGTGGAACCAAAAATGGTTCTTCTTTGGCATCGATGTGAAGAACCTTTTAAACCACCTAGATTTTTAAGAGTGCATGAGGAAACAAGCTTATAAATCACATAGAATAATGTTTTAAAAACCTAAAAATGCCTGTAGTTTTGTGTGAGGGGTAGGGTTAGGCAAAAGAAAATACAGTTTGTACAGTAGAAAAACCATTACGCCTATGAAATGAACATGTGTGTGCATACTCTCTGAAAGTTTTGCTCAAGTAAGTGTAACACCCCCGCCACCCTCACCAACACTTCATCTGTACATGAAGTTATAGTTGAAGTGTACAGCTTATCCTTTTCCAGTAATTCTCACGTGTGCACAGTCCACGCATCCCTCAATTTATTGCACGTTAGCACCTGCTGTCTGTCTTTCGCTCTTTCACCTTTACAGTCTCTCCACCAATCCGTCTTTCATTCCTTTCTGTCTTTGACCTTTGTGGGTGGATTCAGTTTCTTGTACTGGCTTAAGACCACCTTAAAATAACACTCTTTTCCTCCCTCTGTCTTAATCACTCTCTCTTTTCTTTTTCTCTCTCTATTCTTTCCCTGTCCTTGCTTCTCCTCAAAGCTTCTATCCTGGCCTTCTAAGGCCATAATGACAGCTGCGATAAGGCCTGGCGAAGGCCTGAACAAAACAGCAGAACTAATGCTGTCAGCTTCATTTATTTCAAAACAGAAAGAACGTACGTCACTCGCTCGTTATCAGAGCGGCAAGTACTCAGATTTCAAGAGTGAGGGCATGTATATGTCTAAGAAAAGATGCCTAGCGCCTCATGCTAGCAGTTCCAGTTTGGTTCCATACTACAGATAAACAGCTGGATTATTGTCTACCCATTATATACTCTAGGCCGAAGGGTTACCGTTTGGCTTGATTGACAGGAACGGATGGGAATGTGGGAAATGTGTCCCTGTCCTTCACATTCACATTATTAATCATTGCCTGCACCTCTAAATCAAACCCCGTCCATTCATTAAAATGTTACAGCTCTGTGACTGTAAACCTAACCTAAGTCAGCATAACCCAGGCTACGAGTTGCTGAATTTTTAAAGCATTACCTGTGCAAAGTGAGGTTTGTAAGAGATGTTATGTAGTTTTTATTTACTTACAAAAGAGATGCAAGCAGCCAACAGCAGGATCCTGACCAGGAGATCTTCAAACTGCTCAACCACCAGCTCCCAGATGCTCTTACCTGAGAAAAAAAAAGGTAATGTTTGATTTTTTTTTTTTTTTTTTTTTTGGTATATTGTTTAATCAATCAGTCAGTGTGAGCAACTGTTAAGCACACCAAGCATGATCTCTGTTTGACTGAAAAGAGAAGCGCATAAATCAAATTGCATGTTTGCATGCAACTGATTTCCCATTGCATAAAAAACAGACATGATGCCAATTCTTCATCTAGGTCTTGTTATATAAATCTATAATAACAGTAAATTGAGAACTTACCTTCTTCAGCGGGCAGCTCTGTGATTGGTCAGTTTGGTTCAGTACACAAGATGAATGGCAGATGTGGGTAGAGACAGAACCATTAGAATTAGCCATCAATATCTTTCCCATCAACAATCACCATAGCATATTAAATAATGGTATAATACTTCATTCTGAAATGAGCTGATATCACATATCAGAGTGTTCACTTAATAGTCTAGCCATTTGTCCTTCTGTTTGACCTTCTACTGAAGTCCCTGTAGGCTTAAAATGGCCCCTGTGTTTCAGCTGTCACTTTATTGCTTTTCTTTCTTTCCTTTAGCTTCTAATTTTGCTTTTTTACTTAATGTTATTATGCTGCATGGATAAGTGCATCTACATCTTTTCAGCTTTAATTTCTCCTATGCAGTATGTGAAGTTCTTGTAAGAACACTTCTGGAGATGTATGCTCTCTATTTTTTGAATGCATTTGAATTGCATTTAAAAAAGTTTTGTGATACGTAACACTTTCTGATATCTAAGTTGGGAAATCTTGCTACCGCCGCTTCAAAAAGGCCTGTTCTGTGAATTCATCCCAACTTTGTCTCACTGCAGTCAAACATCCATTCAGATTTTTCAGATGCCTCCATCATTTGTCCGTGCTTTCCTCACCGTTGAATCCGTACTTGGCTTGGTTTTTCTTGACCTGATCTGGAGCGAGGCCTGTGCTCTCACTCACGCCGAAGTAGGCCAGGCATTCTGCTGGTTCCTTGGTGTGTGCGTTCTCCATCCTGTCTGCTCAAAGGGGAGACTTAAAAAAAAAAAAAAAAACAACACGAGATGTAGATGAGTTGGATTCCTACCCAGAGCAATGCAGAAAATCCAGTTTTTACACGTCATTGAGAAAAACTGAGAGCAAAAGAGAGTACGCACCAACACTTTTTAAAAGTGTAGGATAGGGACAAAACAGATGGCCCCTTGATTCTCTCTCCCCTCTCTCTTTCTCTCTCCTTCTCCTCCCTCTGGAGCGCAGGGGTTGACAGAAAGTGCAAACTTCCACCCATCTCTGTAGAGTTTTATAAAGACGCCAGACGAACCATCTCCCAGGTCACACCCAGAGGAGGCCCCCTATTGGCTGAGATCAGACAAATATGGTGAGGAAGGGGGCATGGCCTTGGGAAGAGAGATGAAGGGGTGTGATTGGAGCAATTGGGCGACAACTGCAGCGGGGGTGAGCAGCCTTGAAAATTGGGGTCTGTTTTTGGAACGAGGATGGAGACAGTGAATGGGGAATTGTGGTGTTGGTGGGGGTCGAATGAGTGATTGCTCAAATGGTTTTGGGATGTTGATATGCAGTAAGGGATGACCAAGGGCTTGGCTTTTTGTGGGGATTAAAAACTTACAGGGCCTTGTTATAATTATGTGGTACAGGATTAAAATGTATCCATTCTATTAGAACATGAAGGTGTGAAGATGTGTTTGAAAATATATGAAGGTCGTCAGATCTCCATCGTCAGAGAGGATTAGCACGTGTGATGAACAGCTATGGAAAAAGTGTGTGAGGCTAAAACAATTCTTCAGACATGGCAAATGTGCTGTAAAACAGTCCGAGGAGGGATTAATAAGCAAGAGTGCGTAAAGAGGGAAAGAAACAAGCGTATGCCTGTTAAGGTAGAAATGAAGGCTTTTGATCTTTTGTCTTGTTGACTGATCGTTTGGAAGAATAGAGAGTTATAGATGACTGGTTAAATCACTTTTGCCAAACCAAAGCAAGGACAGGAAGAAACCACTGTACGATTTTAGCCTGTTTAATATCCATTCATTTCTTTATTTAGCAGACTTAATTTTTAATGCAACTTAATGCTTTCAGTTAATTACTGTAAAGCTGGTAATTAGATTAAATAGAGGTAAAGTAAAACAACGGATTGCATTTAATATTTGATGATGAAGATGATATGTTTACAATGATATTGTGTGAGTGGGTTAAGACTACGATCATATTTTAAGACATCGAAAGTGACAATCAGTTGGTCAGATAAATCAAGTCACAGGCTTATCTGCTTTAGCGGGGTTCACGCTTTTATCATTCTCATGTCATTTGAAACTAAATCCATGCCATTACACTAACATGACAATCAATTCTTAGTGTCATTTATTTATTCCATTTATTTAATAATGCAAAACGTTTTATCATTTTGGCACTTGGGCATGTAGGCCTACATGCATTACACATACAAGCACACCAGAGCATTATTAGACTATCAGATGGGTGAGTAATTGTCTCAAAACATCCTTCAGCCCCTCCTTTCATTCACACCTCATGTTTATGCCTACATGAAGTGCCTACAGTTTGTGCTTCCCTTCAGCTGCTACTCTGCCCTTTGACCTTTGGATCATATAGGCTTGTAGTTTCCAAGAGTAGGAACATTTAATTCCCCCATCAGATACATAATGTTTTCATCCATTGACACTTCACTTGCACAAGATTTTTTTTAAATGCCACAATCTGTATTGTTATTTTTAACTAAAGTAAACCTATTTTAAAAAATGTCTTAATTGAAATAAAATATAAATATTACATGAAAAAGTTTTCAGAGAATTGTTGGGAACTAACTGAAATAAAATAGTTGTAAGTACTGTAATTACAAAAAAATTAAATGAATATGAAGTAAACCTAAATAAAAACAAATATTTAAAAAAAAAAAAAGCCAGGAAAATGACAAACGCACAAATTACTAAAAGTTTAACAAAAATAAAAATCTAAAAATAAAGGCAAATTCAAAATAAATAATAAATATTAAAATAACACTGCTCACAATACAAATATGACTTTCTGTATATATCAATTCAATATCAGTTTTGCTTTATTTAACAGTATTTTCTTGCAGTGTTTGTGATATTCTCTGAAATCCGTTCTTTGCATCTCCTCACTGCAATATGTGACCACAAAACCAGTCATAAGTGTCAATTTTTTCGAAATTGAGATTTATACATATTTTAAAAGCTGAATAAATAAGCTTCCCATGTTAGGATAGGACAATATTTGGCTGAGATACAACAATTTGAAAATCTGGAAACTGAGGGTGCAAAAAAAAAAAAAAAATCTAAATATTGAGAAAATCACCTTTAAAGTTGTCTAAATTAAGTTCTTGGCAATGCATGTTATTAATCAAAAATTAAGTTTTGATATATTTATGGTAGGAAATTTACAAAATCTCTTCATGGAACATGATCTTTACTTAATATCCTAACAGTTTTTTGGCATAAAAGAAAAAATTGCTAATTTTGACCCTTACAATGTATTTTTGGCTATTGCAACAAATATACCCGTGCTACTTAAGACTGGTTTTGTGGTCCAGGGTCACATATATGTGTTAGGACTTGTTCTTCTCCCCTGACTATTGTTATTTAGGTGTTACAGTGGAACTAGACCCTGTTGTCTGTGTCGGTGGGGGGCTGGTGGTCCTTTTGGTTCTTGTGTAACAGTAGATTGAGCAGCAGTTGTGTGTGTCTTGTATAAATAGATCTGAGTGACGTGGATCAGCAGCAGCTCAACCCAATTGTTGGATTTTTGTGTTTATTTCAGGGATGGAAGAAGGGAGGTGACCCTCACAGCTCTTGCGTGGCCGAAGAAATGAACAGCATACAGCAGCTATTTAGCCATTCAGGCTCTTAGTAAGTGTTAAGGTTACAGTTCACACACAGGCCTCCTCAGACATCCCATGTTTTGTCTTTCTCGCCTGTTCTTTGTTTCCTTTCACAGTGCTTGGAATATTTTTCACCACTGACACTCTGTGACTTTTAAACTTTGACCTCTTGTCCCCTCTCTGACCTGGGCCCCATCAGGTGTGCTTGTGTGTCATGATTCTGACATCCCTGTCGCTGCACAGAATGTCTCCCGGTGCTGCTGGCATGCCTGTGCTCATGTTGCAGCACAGGTTGCATTGCTGCAAAAATGTGATAGATGATTTCTTACCATTCAGTGTGAATTTCTTACATTCTAAATTACAAAATTTCTGTGTAATATGACATTTTTATTTGAACGTTACACCCTGATTCATAATGGATAGAAGTAATATATTATTTTAAAGCACAAATGGCACCATTTTGTTCAAAATATTGACATTTTGGTGAAAAGAAAAAAAAAAAGCTTAAAGATGCATTAAATTGATTAAGGTGACAGTAAATACAGTTGAAGTCAAAAGTTTACACACCTTGCAGAATCTGCAAAATATATATATATATATGGCACATTCTAGCAAAGCGTCCTGAAGTAAAAGTTGCTAAGTGTGCAAGATAACAGTGCACAAAGCACTTCAGTTTTAAAAACAGGAAGTTTGAGAGACACATGGAACTGACAGGTTTAAGAAATAACATTCGCTCATTTTATGAGTATATTTATCCTTCTGTAGCTCTGTCATTGTGTATGTGTCTTCCATTTTAGGGCTGCACTTGGCCTGGGGAACATACAGAGACACTGCTGATGACAGGAAGACGGATCAAGGGAAAGAGAAGAGGGACCCGGGAAAGCCAAGATGCTAGGATGAATTGAAGGTTAAATATATACAGTGGCGAGTGAGAGAAGTGTAGAATGGATTTTAGGGAAACAAATGTGAAAAAAGTAGAGTAGAAGTAGAGTAAAAATGTACATTTGAAGAATTAGAGAAAGAAGAATATTTGTCAGTTGTAGTTAACTGCCTCTAACAAATGCATTACTTTCAAACACGTTACTGATTACTGTAGCCTTTTTTTCCTAATACATTTTCATTCATAAATGAACATGAATGTATTAGCCAATGCAGAAGCTAGTGTGATTTTTACACATCTTAAACACGTGTACAGTATGTTGTGTACATGTGTGTGCGCCAAACAAGTATGTGACAGGTGTTGGACAGGAATGGTGTTAAATTCTCAGCACTGTCCCTATTCTTGGTTATTTGAATCTATGGTTCCAAAGTATGGTGCCGTAATTCAGTCTTTAATGACTAACGCCTCTATATACGCACACAGATGGCACGTGAATACGTTCAAGATCATCTAGATGAACCCAAAAATGCACTTTTTAACAATCATCTTTTGCACAACCACATTAGTAAGGGATGTATTACATGCTTTGATAAATGTTCGGCTCCTAAAGCATAAAAAATGTTTTTTTCAGGTAACTGAAATTTGGCAAATGTGGCAACATCTAAATTAAAATCATTAAATTAAATTACATTTTTTAATTATTTATACGTTCGGTTACACAAGTTAAATTACAAGTTAAAAAGTGTTGTTTTACATTTTTGTAGTGTTATACTGTACATTGCATTTCTCATTTTATCTTAGCAGCAGATCTAATTAAACATTTTCCTTCATTATATAAGTCGGGTGATAGTAACATATGATTATAGTACCCTTGACAAGAAAAAAAATTTCAGACTTCGTTTCTTGCAATTCTGAGAAAATGTTAAAATTGTAAGATATAAACACATAATTGTGAGATGTAAATGTGCAATTCTAAGAACAAACTCAGAATTGTGAGATATAAACTCAGAATTCTGACCTTTTTTTAGTCTCTGACCTTTTGAGTTTAGTCTCAATATTCTGATTAATAAAATATTTTATAAAATATAAATATAAAAATGTAACTTTTTTTATCTCATGATTCTTCTTCATGATTTTTCTCACAATTGTAATATTAATATATCTTACAATTAAGAGTTTATATGAATATATCAGAATTGACATAAAAAAAAGTCTGAATTATGACATAAAAAGTTTATTTTTATTATTTTAGTTCTGTGGCAGAAACAGGCTTCCACACATTTGAAAGCATTGATGATTTAATGTGTTTTGACATGTCTCAACTCTGTGCAATAATAGATGTACTGACCGTCATAAAGGCAGGCACAAACATTATTTATGTGGGTGGTTGGGAGCTGTCAGATGAAAGAGAATGCTTTTGAGTGAGTATGTCAGATGTCACAGCTGTGAAAAAAACAGTTATCAGCTTTTACAGTGAAGGAACATTTCTACGGGAACAGCTTCTTATCACTATTAATAATAGCAGGGTTGTCCTTGGGTATTCTTGAAAGAAGAGAGGGCAGAGGATATCCCAAAGAAAACCCAACACCCTCACTCAATAACCTCTTTTCTCTCTCTCTCTCTCTCTCTCTCTCTCTCTCTCTCTCTCTCTCTCTCTCTCTGGCCCCTTCTGGTTATATTTAGTGCGGCTTTAGGGGTGTCGACCTCTTGCTCTGCTGCAGGCTCTGGCCTTACAAGGCCCAAACCACAAGTATGGTTGCTTAGCAACCCTTGATGTTTTCACCTATGTGAAGGAGTCCACCAATGTTCTGCAGTAGCAGCTAATCATCCTATAAGCATCAACAACATCAGCAGCAGCAGACTGAGCACGTGCACCTCGTGTCTGGTGATGCTCCTCTTGCTAGATGTGCTATTATATAGACAATGTTCAAAACTACATTAACCTTTTATATAATTATTAAAGTATATTAGACATATTAGACATTATATGAAAGGTTATTGTTTTGAATTATTCATTTTGTTCACATTGCTATTTTATTTTAAATTTTCTTTACACATGTAATGATACACCCTGAGCTAGCTGAAAATCGATACGAATGTGTTAAATTGGTGGTAGGAGTTTATAAGAATGTACCTCTGAGGGGGAATTTGCGGTCTTCAGAATTTTTTAGAAGGTATTTTCTTTTCATTTTACCTCCATATAATGCATATTACAGCAGTGTTCATAAGCCAGGCGCTGCTTTGTTTACAGTGGTAACCAAGGAAACGTTATATTGTTCCGCTATTCCATAGGTGCCACCTGCTGTCAGAGAGTGAATTTGCATCTCATTCAGCCCGTCTGCTGTTTTGTTTTGTGCAGATGTTTTAAGTAGTATAGTTTATCAAGATAAAAGTCAGACCATTCTGTTTTTGCTTCAAATTTCGAAATGATACAATCTAATTTAGATTTAAAACTGGTCTTTGTTTGGATTGTGATTTGAAATAAAATTGGTGGTTGCTTCTAACTTTAAATGAAAAGAGCAAAATGAAAAGAGTTTTTAGTTTTGTTATTTTACACTCTAAAAACTGCTGGGTTAAATGTTTAACCCAACCTTCTGGGTAGTAACCCAACCGCTGGATCAAAACAACCCAATCGCTGGGTATGTCCATATTTTACCCAGTGCTGGGTTGTATTTAACCCAGCAGTTTTTAGAGTGTACATGTTTTAATTTCACAAAGAAATATGCAGGATTTTATCCAAGCAATAATAATGTTTTCATTTATAATTGGTCTTAAATCCCATAAAAAAAAACATGAAAGCAATCAGTATTGTGAGTATTCATAAGCTGAATGATTTGTTACAGCACTTTAGCTAATATTGTCATTTTAGTGTAGTTTTGTTTTTCTTTTATCTTTTAATTTTGTGTGCATTTCTAGTTTGGTAATTTAGATTTTATTTTATTTATTATTATTATTATTATTATTATTATTATTATTATTTTGTATTTTAAGGCTGCCAGGTTACTGGTATCATTTAAAGATATTTAACTGCTAAATTTCTTAGCACAAGCTAGTTTTATTGCCAGTTGCATTTTCATGTTTAATGTATATAAAGTTCTAAACTTAACATTAATTTATGACCATTTTTATTTTATGTTTTGTTTGTTTTTGTTCACAAAGACTAGTGGGCAGATTAATTTTACAGTTATTTACATTTCATTTTAAACAATAGCGGATTAATCAGATTAATTGGTTGCACTTTGACCAAAATCTTTCTTAGCATTAGCAATAGTAAAATGTAAGTTTATACGCATTTTTGTGCAAGAATGAGCACCAAATGTGAGCATGCCAAAACATGACAGAAAGTCTGAGAAGCAGCTGTCACAGGCTTGTTTACAGTGACATTGTTGACTGGTTGTAAGTCTAGAACTCACACACACCTGTGTCACTCACTGACATACTGTATTACTGTCCGGCTAGGATACAAACACAATGTAGACATTTGTACATATTCTCTTTTCAGTTGCCATTTTATCTGCTAAAAGGAAATAATTAAACCTGGTGATCAATCACAAACAATTAAAATAGTTTATTTTACAAATATTCAAGCGTATGTATATTCAGCTGGTTTATGAGCGTAAGCGTCTATATGTGATTGTAGTATGTGTAAACGGCACTGGCCGGGATCAGCTTAGAGGTAAACACTATGGATTCTGCATGGGTGTGAGTATAGAAATACATTCAGGCATCTATTTGTCTAATAATAAGTGAGAAGGTGCAGTTGTCCACTATAGAGTTACAGTATTTGTTCCCATACAGCTAGGATGAGATTTAGTGTTACTATGGAACAAACGAACAGCTAAATGTACTGTATATATGTGGGGATCATGGAGATGTACCAGGATGTTTTTAAAAGCATGTCATGTGTCCATGCTATATATGTATACGGATCCTCTTTACTGTTGCGCTCATGTTTTGATGAGGGTCTTTTATTGTTCTTCCATTCTTGAGGTTGTATTTTCTGTGGTAGGGCATCGTTATGATTGGCAGGCTTCAGCCCAAAAGGGCCGCCCTTGTCATGCCAGGGACACCGATTTAAACTTAAAGAGTCTGAAATCTTGTACTTCACACATGGTGGGTTCACACTCTTCCTGACACATTCATGCATGTGGTTTATTGGCTCCAGTCACAGCAGAGACACTCATGCCTGATGCCAACATAATTGCCCTAATCAGCATCTTAAATCAGTGCTCATTATAACTCATCAACAACTGTTACAATGACGGTCAAATGTGTTACTGATGACTAAACTAATGGCTTCAGTTCAATTAAAGTAATGTTTTGAGTTCAGTAAAAGTTAAGCTTAGTCAACAACTTTGTAGCATAATGTTGATACATGTGTCTCCTTTTCTCTGAATATTCATCCACTTATAACTCATATGCATAAACACTTGTATACATGCTTGCAGTCACATGGCCATGGTGGACAGTGTCACCTGTGGTCCTTGTCTTGTTTTAACTCTTGGGGATGTACTGAACGTCAGACTTCTTGTTACAGTGAAATGAGATATGAGCACTAAAGTAAGGGTCAACTCATGTACTTTTGTGCTTCTTGGGAATGTGTTCTTCAGTTTGACATTCAATATCCCTTTAGTAACTCCAGATGGTGTTGTGCTCTTAGATGAATTGCATAATTCCAGTATTAGTAATTAAACTTATGTATGTGTATATCTGAGGGACTGTGTGTCCATATGAAGCAATCAGTTAATTAGTGTTGGATGGGTGTTTGGATGAAGTGTCATTTTCTAAAGTCAAGGACGATTATGTCATACTCATATTTTTTTTATTTTTTTATTTTTTTGCTGCTGTACTCATGCCAGGGTTCAACTAAGCAGCAGACATGAGGTCCAGGGATTTGTGGTTGTTTGTTTTACAGTCAGGACATGCTGACCCCTGCTGCTTATGTCAGGAACTACAGCGTACATGTGAGGAAATTATTTTAGCCTAAAGTCATTATATAAACTGCACCTTTAACTCAAAACTGATGTCTATATATGTATTTATTATATCTGCATCTTTATAACCTGTAGCCATTTTGAATTATCTTACATCTATAATGTGACAAAGCCCTTAATATATGGATACTGCTTTTGTCTTTTTGAATTCCACCTTTACTATTATTTTATTTGAAGAAATCTAATGTAACTGTACTTATATTGAGCTTTAGCAATGACAAAATTTTAACAATTTAATTTACAGTTTTACCACATCATTTTTCCAAATGTGATAGTAAATACATCAATGATAAATCATTTAAAATCACTTCTTACTAAATGTCAGGGTTATTTAAGTCAAAACATACGGGGTAAGTAATATCAATTTGAACACTTAGCAGCAAAATAGAGTGAACTAAGATAATGTGCAATGGTCAAACATACTGGGTTAGCAATAGAAGAAAATGAATCATAATGAGGCCTCAAAAAAAAAAAAAAAAAAAATAGAAGAGGAGGAGAAAAACGTTTTATCAGTCCCTGCACCATTCAGTTCCCGAGATGCTTTAATCTACCTCTTCAATAGTTGGCCCCAAAAAACCGGACCTTGGTCCTTCATCTGCCTAAACTCCACATCCTCCAGCTGGCATCCCTCCCTGGTAGAGTTTAGTGATGACTGGATTGCAGACTTTCTCTAGCTCCTTTTGCTGATGCTCGAAATCATCTTTATTTGCCAGCTGGTTGTTTTCTAGCCAGCTGATGGCCTCGGTACATTTCACAATAACTTTCTTCTTGTCATACCCACTGATTTTGCCTTTCAGTTTCTCATCTTCTACACTGCTCTTCATGTTGAAGGCGTAAGACTCCAGAGAGTTTTTGGCAGCAATCTTCTCTCTTTGCTGATCATCTTCAGATTTGTACTTGTCTGCTTCCTGCACCATCCTCTCAATCTCCTCTTTACTCAGTCTGCCCTTGTCATTAGTGATGGTGATCTTGTTCTCTTTTCCAGTGCTTTTGTCCACCGCTGACACGTTTAGGATTCCATTGACATTGATGTCAAAGGTCACTTCAATCTGCGGGACTCCACGTGGTGCAGGTGGAATTCCTGTCAGCTCAAATTTACCCAGCAGGTTGTTGTCTTTTGTCATGGCCCTCTCGCCCTCATAGACCTGGATCAGGACACCGGGCTGGTTATCTAAATGGGTGGTGAAGGTCTGGGTGCATTCTGTGGGAAAGGTAGTGTTGCGTTTGATGAGGGCCGTCATGACTCCACCTGCGGTTTCAATACCCAGGGACAGTGGAGTCTTATCCAGCAGCAGCAGGTCCTGGACGTTTCCAGATGTGTCTCCCATGAGGATGGCAGCTTGAACCGCAGCACCATAAGCCACTGCCTCATCTGGGTTGATGCTCTTGTTAAGTTCCTTGCCATTAAAGAAATCCTGCAGAAGCTTCTGGATCTTTGGAATTCTTGTTGATCCACCAACCAACACAATGTCATGAATCTGAGACTTGTCCATCTTGGCATCTCTCAGGGCTTTTTCCACAGGCTCAAGTGTTCCTCTGAAGAGGTCTGAGCAAAGCTCTTCAAAACGAGCTCTGGTGATGGACGTGTAGAAGCCGATGCCCTCGTACAGCGAGTCGATCTCAATGCTGGCCTGAGAGCTGGACGAGAGGGTTCTCTTGGCTCGCTCACATGCTGTACGCAGCCTCCTCAGGGCCCTCTTGTTCTGACTGATGTCCTTCTTGTGCTTCCTCTTGAATTCTTCAACAAAGTGATTCACCATGCGGTTGTCAAAGTCCTCCCCACCCAGATGAGTGTCTCCAGCTGTGGCCTTCACCTCAAAGATGCCATCTTCAATGGTCAGGATGGATACACCAGAGGTGCCTCCGCCCAGGTCAAAGATCAGGACGTTGCGCTCTGAAGCTTTGCCTTTGTCAAGGCCGTAGGCAATGGCTGCAGCTGTGGGCTCGTTGATGATTCTGAGGACATTCAGTCCAGCGATTACTCCAGCGTCTTTAGTCGCTTGCCTCTGGGAGTCATTGAAACAAGCAGGAACTGTGATAACTGCATTTGTCACCTTCTGCCCCAGATAAGCTTCAGCAATCTCCTTCATCTTCATCAGGAGCATAGAGTCAATCTCTTCAGGATGAAATATCTTGTTTTCTCCTTTGTATTCAACTTGAACTTTTGGCTTTCCACCATCATTGACGACTTGGAAAGACCAGTGCTTCATGTCAGACTGCACAACTGGGTCATCAAACTTCCTGCCGATCAGCCTCTTGACATCAAATACTGTGTTTTCGGGGTTCCTGAACACCTGGTTTTTAGCTGCATCTCCGATGAGCCTCTCAGTGTCTGTGAAGGCAACATAGCTGGGTGTTGTTCTCTTTCCCTGGTCGTTGGCGATGATCTCCACTTTTCCATGCCGAAATACCCCCACACAGGAGTAGGTGGTGCCCAGATCAATTCCAATAGCAGCTCCTTTTAGAGATGACATGTTTGATTTTGTTTTATGACCACCTGTATTCAACAAAGCAAAAGAAACCATTACAATGACATTACTACTAATCATTACAATGAAAAATCACAGAATATAATGGTGACATCACACTTCCCCTCCAGGAGGTGCAACCTTGTGCTGTAACAATAAACAAACAAAAGACCTGTGACAGTGGGGGTTCTGGAGTTAGGTGAGGAGATGGTGAAGGGATGGCAACAAGAACAGGCAGAGGGATGGTGTTATCAGGCGATGAAACACCGGAAATAGGCGGACGACAACGTGGAAGATGCCCACTGCAGCAGACCCAGAGCAGAGATGACAGCCCACAGCGTTGATGGAGGGAGGAGCCATAAGGGGAGATAAGGCTGACAACACCAGGAGGCTGTCTGACAAAGTTAGTCAACAGAAGAGAAGTCATGGATGGAGACAGAGAGCCGAAGCGCCGAACACTACATTCCAGAGGACCAAAGCGGAGTCAACAGCTCATGTGACTGAGGCAAAGGTAGGGACCTGGAAGACCACGCCAGAGCAACCGAGGAGAGAGAGGATCCTCACTCCAAGGCAAAGCTGGAGACTGGAAGACCCAAAGCAAGATGGTGCTGACTGAAGGACAGCTGAGGGGCTGGCAGTAATCAAAGGAGACAGGGCTAAAAAAATATCTGGCCTTTGGAGAGGATATTGAAGAGGGAGGCTGGACAGTAGCTCAGGAGACGCAGCATATTCAGGATATTCAGGACTTGAACTAACCAGCAAGACCACAGAAGATTCAGGGCTGGATGTAACCAGTGATACCACAGGATCATTCAGAGCTGGATGAAACCAGGAAGATCACAGGGGATTAAGGGCTGGACGGAACCAACAGGACAAAAAGAGATTCAGGACTGGACATAACATACAGGAAATTATCCTCTTTAAGAACGTTCCAGTTGCAGCTCACCCCCAGTGGCAGGAGTGTGGGCAGGGCTTCCTTCCATTTCCTCATCCTCCATTACATCTCACATCTCTGACAGCATGGGAGTCCCTCCATCATCTCTTTCTGGACCCACAAGGACACCAGTGTGCATGCTCAGGGAATGAGGCCGGTTTCTCAAGGAGAGACACACTCTGCATTTAACAGCGGTGGTGTTAAATGCAGCTCCATTTCAAGTGTGCCTTGTTACGGAGCACCAGCCCTTACTGTTACCACACCCCTCCTCTCTCACACACCCACTCCTGTTGGGAACCTTGTGAGGGACGGGATTTAAGGGACGGGTGATGATAATAAAGGGAGGTAGTCGTTCCGTCACAAGAAGAAAGATTCTGATGAAATGCTGCTTAGTGCCGACTTTTATAGGCAAATGAAACCCTGTGTTTTGTGATGATACATTGAGGTCTTAAGACACAAAACAATTAATCTTTGCAAGAAACTTAACAGTATTTATATCATCAGGGACACATCAACGTGCTCTGGCATAGTAGTCGCATGTACAGAAGCTATCCGTGCATATGTCGTGCATATATGTCACTCATTGTTTACACAGTTATTCACATATTCTTATTCGGTGACAACTTATTGACATTATATGATATATCTTTTGTAAGCTGTGTACATTTTTGGCCTTTTATTAGAAAACTATTCTATTATTAGAAGTCTATAGAACGCAAAAACTCTAAGGTGACAATTACTGAGTGATGCTTGCAAAGAGTGTTGCACGTAATTGTCAAAACCTTGCTCAACCAGTGGTGTGAGTTTGGGTTGGACCCACCTATAATATAATTTGTGCTATGCAAACACACAATAACTCCTGAACATCTATTATATAGATAATTATAATGAAAAGGTCCCATTTATTTATTAATTTTTTTCTCCAGCTGACAAAATTAAACTGTCTAGATCACTGCTGTCTTCCATAGACCTGTCATAAAGTGAAGTATATGTTATTCTTTTGTGGTATTATAACTGTTGATAACAACCTATTATATGCTTAAAATCAGCAGCAGTTGTGAAGTATTAACCCTTTAACTGTCACCGTCCACTCTGTGGGATGCCTAAGTTTACCACCATTTTACAAATAAATCATAATCTAATCATGACAAACTATACATCATTGGGAAGGTCTAAGACTCCTAAATAGATATTTTACCACTCTTTTGTGTTACAAATTATGTAGGAAAAGTAATAGATTAATTTATGATGAGAGTGCACCTCAAAAATCTGCATCATAACAGGAGTTCTGACCTTTGTCACAAAAAGACTTTCTTTGTTGCCTTTTTACCTATCATGCAATAGAAATCTTAAGCAATTATATATCACCTGAAAACTTGAAATCTCAAAATTCAACCTTTGAAAACCATTTTAAAATCAGACATTGCATTACCATGGAAATTGTACATTAAAATCATATTACAAAATGTTTTATGTGAATTATAAAAATTTAATTCTGGATGGTGCATTTTCATGATAGGGAGTGACAGTTAAAGGGTTAAATAAAAGTTTTACAGAAGTTATTCCATAGACACATTTAAAAAATATACTTTTATAAATGTACAGCACAAAAAAGTAATAAATATTTTAAAACAAAATTATAATTCTTTCTATCTATCTAACTGGTAATTAGTAGTTTTAATTATTATTCAGCTTACCTTGTATTAGTGACACCGAGGCATTACCATACGTTTTGAGCGCACAGCAAAAATTTCCATTCAGCCCAGCATCTACTGTAGGTGTGTGCTGTTTTCACGTGATCAATGATATGCAGAGCCTCACTTTCTGTTTCCCTTTTCACAGGTCGGAACTTCACACCAAGTAAGCTGCACAATTATGGTGTGACTTTAGTGTCTTTTTTTGCAATTAAACATACTGTTTTTATTTATCAGTGAATAAATAAAGCAATTTAAAAGCATATTTAAAAAAATAAAAGCAATTTTAAGATTTTATTATATGAAGTGTTCAGATGCAAAAGCCTCTAAATCCATCTGACGCATTTCTTTAAAATTAGCATTTCTTTCTGGTTACTCTTTATAGGTTTCTGTGTAAGTACCGGTACTTCTGATTGGGCTGAGGCTGGAATTTAGCGAGTTTGAAGTAAAAGTATTTGATGGACGTGTACTATGTTTCAGGAGCATTCACTCAGTATCATCATCTCATTTTTGACCGAGATGGCTTTTAGCTGGTTTTGCATCTGAACTCTTCATATGTGTATAAAGCAGTAAATGGTCTAGCCCAGGGGTGTCAAACTCAGTTCTTGGAGGGCCGCAGCCCTGCAGAGTTTTGTTCCAGCCTTGCTTAAACACATATACTATGCAGTTTTCAATTAAGCCTGAAGGACTTGATTAGTTGGATCAGGTGTGTTTAATTAAGGTTGCATCTACACTCTGCAGGGCTGCGGCTCTCCAGGACTGGAGTTTGACACCCCTGGTCTAGCCCTATCGTACTTGTCCGAACTTCTTAGTTATCAGCAACCCTCGTGCTCTCTCAGATCCTCGGATAAACTCTTCTTGTTTGTTCCTCGCTCTCGCCTAAAATCGAAGGGAGATGGGGCTTTTTTTGTAGTCAGTCCTAGACTATGGAACACCATACCTCTGGACATTAGATCTATGCCTTCTCTACCTGTTTTTAAATCCCGACTGAAGACGTATCTGTACTCCTTGGCTTTTGGATAATGTTTTTTATCTATGTTTTTGTCTATTGATTACCTGGTTTTGTGTTTTTTTTTTTTTTTTTTTTTTATCCTTTTACTATATATTTTTGGTATATTTACAGCACTTTGGTGCACACTACCTTTTTTAAAATGTGCTATAGAAATAAATTTACCTTGACCTTGAACAATGATTCAATGCGGCTGTTATGATTGAGCACAAGCAGACAACAGGCAGTGGGTCCAAAGGCAGTTTAAGATCCTTTAATGATAACACAGAGATATATATGTCCAAAATACATGACAAAACCAAGGCCGGTTCACAGGAGACACAGACAGTAACAATTATTAACAACTCACCACAGACAATGGCAGAATGGGGCTTAATATACACCAACACAGGACCAAACAGGAAATGGAACACAGCTGAACCAGGTAGACGCTAATAAAAAAACACAGCATGATGGGAAATGGATTCCATGACCAAAACAACAGGCAAAAACACAAAACCACACAGGAACGCCCTCTAGTGCCTTACAGGGGTGCAGGCAACTGGGCATGACAGCGGTAACAGCCAGGGCTGGTGGTCCGTGAAGAGGTACACTTGAAATGGAGCCTTGTCACCTCCGCTGTTAAATGCCGAGTGGGCCTCTCCTCAAGAGACCGGCTTCTTTCCATGTAACGGGATCCTAAACGTGTCAGCGGTGGACAAAAGCACTGGAAAAGAGAACAAGATCATCATCACTAATGACAAGGGCAGACTGAGTAAAGAGGAGATTGAGAGGATGGTGCAGGAAGCAGACAAGTACAAAGCTGAAGATGATCAGCAAAGAGAGAAGATTGCTGCCAAAAACTCTCTGGAGTCTTATGCCTTCAACATGAAGAGCAGTGTAGAAGATGAGAACCTGAAAGGGAAGATCAGTGAGGATGACAAGAAGAAAGTTATTGAGAAATGTAATGAGGTCATCAGCTGGCTAGAAAACAACCAACTGGCTGATAAGGAGGAGTTTGAACATCAGCTGAAGGAGCTGGAGAAAGTCTGCAATCCAATCATCACTAAACTGTATCAGGGAGGGATGCCAGCTGGAGGATGTGGAGCTCAGGCACATGAGTATCAGGAGCCAACTATTGAAGAGATAGATTAAAGTTATGGACTTGTCACTTGTCTGTCAGTACTCACTTATTTGATCAAGGATATTTTTTTGTAAATATGACATTGCTGTCCTTATGTTCCTGTTTTTTTTTATTTAACCATAAGCCACTTTAATTTAGTCGAGATGTATATGCTGTAAATGTCAAGACAGACTACAAGATGAATCATGTTGATGAAAACATTAAAGTAAGGTTACATTCATGCAAGTAAGGCTCATTCATTTTCCTTTCCTTTTCATTACATTTCTGTAGGACTGTGGAAATGAGTATGTATGGTTTACAATAAAGCTACAGATGATTCTGGAACACTGGAAACTTTGTTCCACGAGTCATTCTGTTCTGTTGTCAACAGAGGTCACTGTTAACTGCATCAGTGGTGTTATTTTGTAGCTTATTTCTTCTATTGTTGTTTCTCAAGAAATTATGGCACACATTACTCCTCCTTTGTCTCTTTATGATTACAAATGAACAGTTTATCTAAAGCTACTAAATGAACTTATGGGCTGCGAAATCTACCAGTGCCCTCAGTACCAATACCTGATTGTGTAGATATTAATATTCCTTTATATCCCCTGATATCCCATTAATATCCCTATTAATGACAATTTAGGCTAATTAATGAAGAAACTGTTCTGAAGCTGCATGTTTAAATGGTGTATTAAATCTAGATGTAGCTGACTTTATTGTGGGCTTGCGGTCCTCATTTATTCAGTGTGTAGCAGCTGTTTATCCCCTCACTTGGTAACAACGGAGCAGGAAAAGGCTGCAAAATGCATAGCATTACTCTCTTCACTTTTATATTTTTGTTCTTCAGCTGTTGTTTTTAAAGCTTCGGTACATGGTGTCACTTCAGAAAAGTTTCAATGGCATTTCCTTTTTTTTTTTATCTACCCTCTTTTTAATGCGTAATAAATCAGTAGCTGTATCCCAATTCAAAGTCTGTGTTGCGGCCTTTGAAGGACGCTCCGAGTCTAGCCTTTGCAGCGGTTAAATGATTTTATGTAGTTTATGTATTCATTATTACATAGCCCTCGATTTAAAAAATACAACTTTTGCCTCAGACCACCTAACAAATCAATCTGTACAGTGGTAACATTGTTTGTTTAAGTTGACATTTTTAAAGAAAGAACCCTAAGTTTTAACATTTCTTTCACAAGCTATTTGAGTAAATTAAAAGACAGTACATACATTTATGTGTATTTGTTGGCTGCCACAGAACTCTCACTTGCTATTTTGTTTAAATGAAAATAGGGTAGGCCACAAAGGATCCATCTGTTGTATCCTTCATTTGCCTTTGAAATGGAGTGAAAACTTGAACTTGCTTTCAAATTAGGGCAGCCTTCTGCATGCCGCTATAACACAACCGGCATTCAAATGCACATTTCGGAGGACGCAGCCTTTAAATTTGGACGCAGTTAGTGTTTATGAGCAGTACTAGTTTGCTTACAGTGGTTACCGTGGTAACAGCTCTGTTTCTGCTGTTCATATATGCCACCTGCTGTCAAACAGTGGAGTTACATTGTCATTCAGTCATTCATTTAATCTATTACATCTATTTACATTTAATTTTAAACAGTAAGGTTCAGGGTTGTGTTTCCCAAATGCATTGTAAGCCTAAGTTGATCATAGAACCATTGTCATCAGTGGAGCTACAGTCAACTTAGGCCTGCAATGCTTTTGAGAAACGCAGCCCAGATTAGTTAGTGTTGCTTTCATTATATATTTTGCTATTTTTCCTTAGCAATATAAATAGTATTGGTAATTGGTACAAATGTGAGCATGCCGAAACATGACAGAAAGACAAAAGTCTCAGTAGCAGCTGTCACAGACATGTTTACAGTGACATTGTTGACTGGTTGTAAGTCTAGAACTCACACGCATCTGTATCACTCACTGTCATAGAGTCCTTCTAGGATCCAAGCACAATGTATCTTCTAGGACAGTGTACTGACGTACACATTTGTGCACATTCTTTTTATCTGTTGCCATTTTTTCTGCTAAAAGGGAACACTTTAACCTAGTGGTGATTACAAGGATTTAATGCTGTTTACCATGTATTTTACAATTATTCAAGTGTCTGTATATTCAGTTGGTTTATGAGCGGTATATGTGAGAGACTGTGTGTTCCATATTAAGAAGACAGTTAATTATAGGGTTGGAATTAGCCTCTAGGCATTTTTCTTATATAAGACAATTTATCTTATATCCATAATGTGACAAAGCCTGTAATGTAAGGATACTGCCTTTGTCTTGTTTGTGAATTCCACTTTTACTGTTATTTTATTTGAAGAAATCTTATGTAACTGTACTTGTATTTACTTCTAGAATGCATTTACAAAAAAAAAAAAAAAGTACACCTACACAATTTAAAATGTTAACAATTTTATTTACAGTTTCACCACAGCATTTATCAACAAGTAACAGTAAAAACCAAGAATGATTTAATGAATCAAGAATGAATCATTTAAAACCACGTAGAAAATTTCAAGCTTATTTAAGTCAAAACATACTGGCTAAGGAATATCAAGTTGACCGCTTTTTAGTAGCAAAATGGAGTGAACTAATATAATGTGCTATGATAGAACATACCTTACATACTGCATAAGATGTGAGCATTAGAGGTAAAGGAATTGTAAGGGTCAAAGAGAAAAGAGTTTTATTAGTCCCTGCACCATTCAGATCCTGAGATGTTTTAAATCCACCTCATTGATAGTTGGCCCCTGAGCGCCGGCGCCTGGTCCTCCATCTGCCTGAGCTCCACATCCTCCAGCTGGCATCCCTCTCTGGTACAGTTTAGGGATGATTGCCTCATCTCTTCATCAAGTATATGTGTTGAGGCATAATCATGAAACAATGAATATAGGATAGCACATAATTCACAGAATTGCTCTCTGATATAGAGTGCAACAGTGCCTGCCCACAATTTCAGTGGCACTAGTGTAAGACTTTGGCCTTTAGACTTTTTGCTCATTCTGTTGTCTCAGGGAATAAAGGTTATGTTAGTAATCAGAGAGTTACTTTTCAATACGATTCACTCACATTGAATTTACCATGTTAGTGGAACGATATCCAATAGCTATAGCCATGCTATAAGCACAGAATGAAAAGCCATTCTGCAAGCCTAGCCCTAGGGCACCCAGGGTGAGGGCCCTGGAGTTAACATGGGCAAATAAAGGGCACAATTAGCCTAGAATCAGAACCACAGAGGAACGACTAAGTGTCTGACCTCCCTGACTCTTCTGATGATGTGTAGGGGCAGAGTGATCAGAGGGCAGGCGTACGGACAGGCATTGGGCCATTCATTGTCAGTGTGACTCCCTCAAGAAAAATGCTGGGCAATGAAAATGGCCGCCTGAGGTGAAGAGGTCAACCTCTGCCTTTCTGAAGACCCCCTAAATTATCTAAACAGGATGGAGCCCAAGGATAGTGCTCCCCAACATAGGCTTTTAGCCAGTATTTAAATGGGCCTGTGAAGCAGGCCCAAGGGAATCACAAAGGAGGCTGCTGGCATCAGGCCCAGCATCCTTTGGAATACCAGGTCCGCATCTCGGCTGAGTTAAGAACTGTCCCCGGGAAAGTGATTCACTAGATGGGAGACAGGGAGCTTTTGGCTAAATTGATTCTGAGCCCAAGGTGCTCCAGGTGACTGAGGAGCAGGAGGGCACAGAGCTTATGCTCTAACCAGGCAGAGACCAGCCCGTTGTCGAGGTATTTCATGACACACAATGCCATCTGTCTTAAAGGGGAGAGTGCTGCGTCCATACGTTTTGCAAAATGCAGGGTGCCAGAGACAGTCTGAACCTGAACACTGTATACTGGTAAGCCACCCCCATGGCCTTTTCATCAGGGCATGGTTCAGGTGCCTGGGACCGAAAACCATTTTTCTTTGGAATGAGGAAATAATGGCCGTAGAAGCCTGACTTCTACATGGGCAAGACAATGTCCATGGCGCACTTTACCAGCAGACCCTTCAGATCAGAGAATGTGAGCATCATTGTCTTGGAACGAAGTTTGGATCACACTCCTGAAGCAGGGAGGTCTGTGAGTGAATTGGAGTGAGTAACCTCATTCTATAGTCAGCAGATCCCGAACAAGATGCCAGGCTTGGCCATTCAACGACTCATCTTGAATGGCAGTTTGCTGCACAGGGTGGGATGGGCCCAGCATTTACAGTGAGAACAAGCATAAGACTTTTAAGAGGGAGATCTGGCCACATCCCTGTCTGCATCCTTGATCTCAGGGAAGCTTAGCCAGACTGGCCATTGCCCTGCCGATCTTGTAGACCATTGTTTTTGTAGTGCTCAGGGCCAGGTCAGTTGCACTGAGCACTTAAAGTGCGGAGGAGTTTGGCCCAGAAAACCACCATAATATAGAGCACAGAGTCAGCTTGTCCAGCCGTGGAGTAGGACAGGTGAACAAACCTGGCTTTCCATCCCAGGACCATAGGTGGGTAGATATGTGCAAGTGAGTAGGGGCCATGCCACAACTTGGTGAGTTTGTCATGAACTTCTGGGTAGAATGGTGCAGGTCTCTTGCAGAGGGTCGCTTATGGTGTCTTGGCAGGACCCATTCACTGAGGCGGCTGCAGGCCTGCTTTTTGGGGGCCAACCAATCCAAGCCAACCGCCTAGAGCTAGGTGTCCTACATGGAGAACAACCAATCCTCTGCATCAGAGGCTGCTAATGACATAGAGCCATTAACAGCATCCCCTTCGGTTCTTCCAAATGAGACCAGGCTGCTTGCTCCAAATGAGGGGCACTGATCCTCATGGGAGAAGAGCACCAGGGAACCCTCTCACTGCAAATAGAGTGAGGCATGCAAAACTCTGTGTCGGCATGAGCTCACACGAGCCTGTCTGCTTAGCCCTTTGACTCCACTCTGAGTCTCTTGGGAAGAGAGAAACAGGAGAGCATGAAGGGCTGGACTGCTTTTAATGAAAGAAAGTGATCCACGAGCGCAGTGAGGCAAGACTCTTGCTCTCACAAAGAGGACAGTCCGTCTCTGCAAGGTGTGCCCTGTATGTGCCACACTTGTTGAGTGACATTTTGAAGCAAACGTCATGGATTTTCAGTGGAAATTGCACTTAGATGTTGCTGGATGACCACAGAGGAGAAGCACTGCAAAGGAGAAACATCTTTCTGCACCCATGGCTCTTCTACAGTAAATAGTAGACATCTTCATTCTTCATTCTTCTGTCTTCGGAGTCCAGTGAGAGTCGTACCCACCCATTTCGGTGGGCTGAATTTGTTCGTGCAGCTACACAAACCTTAACAAATCAGGCCTCAGCAATCGAAGAAAATTAGTTTTCTCCTAGCATGGTAAATGCACTGTAATTAGTGAACCATATTGAAAGTTAAGCAGGGTCATCAACTCCAACAAGGGAACATCTGTTAACCCACCTATATTAACACTGAATATATTTAATGTTCTTGTCAATTCTCAGTCATTTAATTTCTTTATTTTTGCATGCTGCAAACACACCATGATGCTAAAGTATATATGACAACTACTAAAACATAGGCCTACATTACTGAGTGATGCTTGCACATAATTGTCAAAACCTTGCTCAACCAGAGGTGCGTGTTTGGGCTGGACCTACCAGTAACAAGATAAGTGGAGTTGTGGTATGGAAAAACACATTAAGATAAAATTTATTGGATAAGTAATTTTACCGAAAATGTATTTATTTATTATTTTTCAAAAGCTGACAAAATTAAACTGACCCCACTATGTAGGGTCCAAGTAGTTCATTAATAGAGCTCTAGCTTCTAACAAGATCATTTGAATCTGGTGATTTGAATCACATGTGTTAAACGAGAGATATACAAAATATGCAGAGAAGGAGGCCGGGAGGACCAGGGTTAAGAATGATTTAGATTAATGACTTTCTTCCTCATAGCTGTCAAGAACAGAAGTGGGTTTTTATAATTATGGTTTATTTTTTGTTTTTTCTTTGGTCTTATTTAAATGTTCTTTCTGTTCTTGTCATATATATATGTATGTATGTATGTATGTACCAAGAGCTCCTAAAAAAACACAACAAATTCCTTGTATGTTTGCACACACTTGGTCAGTGGTTCTTAATCCGGGTTCTCCCAACCCCCCTGCATATTTTACATGTCTCTCTTGTTTAACGCACCTGATTCAAATCACCTGATTCAAATTATCTTGTTATAAGCTAGAGCTCCATGAATGAACAGTGTTCCAGTTGACATGGACCATATATAGTGTTCACTGCTCTATACTCCCTACACATAAGAAATCGGCTGAAGTTTACTTAGTTTAAGAACACGGATTTGCGCACTACCTGCAGCGTCTTTACACACAGACAAAACTTAATACTGAAGTGTGAAGGGTTGTTTATCCATAGCCATGAAGTTTGCAAAGTAGTCATGTCCCAGATTGCACATTGCATAACTGTGTCTGTGCAAGATCACTTGATCTGGAAAGCATCTGCTGCTGTGTCGGTTTTACATAGATTCTTAATGATAAACATCTTAAAGACATCTAATAGAAATCTATTTTACATCTGATAGGAAACATCCTATAGACGTATTGCAGATGAACAAACACTCTTCCAGATGTAAATGCAGACATCAAATAGATGTCTTTGTGATGTATGTGTGCTATCAGGGCTCTCTTGGACTTTAATGCCCTTTGAATGGATCAAATATGCTTCCTTCGAACTGAAATATCCTGTGATGTCCGCAGGCCACTTACGGTCAAATGGAACAAACCTCTGAAGCGATAAGAGAAATATACAAAATGTGCGGAGTGGGGGGTCGCAGGAGGAGGACCACGATTAAGAACCACTGCACTTGGCGAATAAAGCCAATTCTGATTATTCTTTTATTATTTTGTGGCATGATAGCTGTTGACAACAGCCTGTTGTACAATGCTTAAAAGCAGCAGAAGTTGTAAAGCAAAAAATAAAAGTTTTACATAAGTTATTCTTTAGACACCTTTAAAAATATACTTTTTAAAAACTGACTGCACTTTGAAAAAAAGTAGTATAAATCAAAGCAAAAATATAAAAATAAACAAAAAATAAAATAGAAGTGCATGTGCAAAGTAAGGGGCAGATAAAAAAAGGTTTGAAAACTACAATTTTTGTTAATACAGTGTTTAATCATCCAAAGCAGCTTTATATAAAACAAACAAACAAACAATACATAAATGGGAATCAAGAACATAAAAAGATTTTTGCTTTCCTAGAACAAGACATTAGTTGCAAGGAAATACATTTGAGAATATGAGGAAGAAACCTTGGCAGGACCCAAGACTACTGTGGATTTTAGGGGGTGACAGACTTTGGGAATACGTTTTCAGATGTCTGATTGCCCAATACCCTAAACCCAACACCACACCTAATTCTAAATCTAACCAGACTGGGGACTGACTGTTGTACTCTATATTGCTTCATGTATAAAATGTGTGTCTTAAGTATGTATAAAGTATAATATATGTTCATGTATAAAGTGGCTAAACTCAATTGGTAGAACAAACGAATTAACAACAACAACAACAACAACAATAATAATAATAATAATAAAATATTAGTAAATGGTAATTTATTAGTGGTTTTATTAGTGGTTTTAATTATTTTTCAACTTACCTTATATTAGTGATGTTATGTAAGACACCGAGGTATCCCAATATGTTTCGAACACAGCGCAATTTCCAATTAAGCCCAGCTTTGTAGAGGCGTGTGCTGTTTTCACGTGATCGATGATATGGGAAGCCTTACTTTCAGTTTCGGTTTGCACGTTTCAGAACTTTACTTCAAGTTGGCGCAATTACTGAGTTACTTTTGTATCTTTTTATGCAATTAAATAGTGTTTTTATTTATCAAGCTTTTTTCCAAAACCTGACTGGATAGATGTTCCCTATTAATGACAATCTAATCAATCAACAAACTGCTCTAAAGCTGCATGTATAAAGGGTGTATTGAATCTGGATGTAGTTGCAAATATAGTTGAAATTTCAGACTTCCAGTAATACAAGTGGAAGAAATGTACTGTACTGTAATGTAAACAACTTTATTGTGGGCTTCATTTATTCAATGTGTCAAATGTAACAATACATAATTATACACATTAGGAAATATGTAAAGATACTTTAAAAATCTTCATTCAGTTTATATTATAATTATTACATATCTTTCCCCATTGTATATAATGTTGCCTACTGTAACGATGTTCAAGATTTTGATGCAATATTCATTTCTGACATTTTAATAAAGCAAAGCTGTTGCCTTGGGAAAATTAAGCTTCACCCCAAACTGAAAGAAGTATAGACTTTTTTTTATATATATGACAGTTTTGTTATTTGACCACAAACCACTTCAAGTTATTTAATGTGTAATACTGTAAAGATGTAAAAATCTTGTATGGATAATGAACATTGTTAATTTTTTATGTAATGTGTTCTCATTTAGAAGACCTGGTTACAGTCTCAAAGACAAGACATGTTGATGAAAACATTAATTTAAGTACAATTATAATCATAAAAATAATTTTATGACAAGTATCCTATTTTAGAGGAACTAACAAGTGAGCAGGTGAGTATATTTTCACTGATAAGTGTGATAACATCACGCGACACAATCAGTCAAATTCCACAGATGTTATCATTTCCTGTACAAAGCCCAATAAGCGTGACAACACAGATTTCAAACAAAAAGATAAACTGTTAACTCTTTGACCTGTCTTTAGCTTTGTCACACTCACCAAAGATAATTCTAAAAATATTCTTTTAATTATACATTTTATAATTATACAGTTATAAATTATTTTAATTTTATATATAAAAATACATTAAATATGTAAAGATACTTTCAAAAATACCTTCATTCAGTGCACACATTATTGTTTATATTATCATTAATATATAACTTTCTCCACATTATATAATGTAGCCCACTATAACTGTATTCAAGATTTTGATATAGGGGCTTTCGCACCAAACTTAGTTGTAGGAAATCGAAGGCAGGTTTGTTCTTAGAGAACCAATATCCCCCTTAGGCCATTTTCCTAGTTGCATTCGCACCAGCAGCAAGAACTTTGAAGAGGCCAACAGCGACATCTTTATGTGCAGCATTTACAGATCTCAACAACCACTGAATGGAGGATGCCAAGTGCCAAGTAAGAGTAATAAAGAAGTAGGTGCTAATTTAGTTTCACCAGACGAGGTTACTAGAACTGAAAAGGTTTCTCCAGTGGGAAAGCCCCTTATACTACCTATTAATAAAGCAAAGCCTCAAAATTGAGGCTGGGAAAATTGAGCTTCACCCCAAACTGAAAAAAGTGGTTCAAGCGGTTGCTCACATTGCGAAACTCCTCCCCTTCTCTGAAATCCTGAAACCTTATAGGATAATGCCAGTTCAATAAACTGGCCAATTGTTGCTGATCTATGCAAATTGCATGCAAACACTGACAAGCCTGCGGGCAGTATAGAATGTGGCAAGAGTGACAGTTGCCTCAGAATTTTGTCCTTTACGCTGCCATTACCCTATCGACCTGCTGGTACTCATGCGACCACTATACCACCTGCCTGGGCCTGGACCATTGAGGCGGCATTCTCAGAGTCCAACTGCATGCACTGCGCTGACTTGCCAGGACATGGTCTTACAGGGACCAGGGCCACTGCCACCAGAGAGCCACTGGTGGGTACTCCCCTTACCTCCCTTGGAGTGATGGTGACAATTCGGTCCAGGACCATACTCCTCTGCTGTTGCCTCTTTCCCCAATCCTATTCATTGCCCCCACACCCTGCCCCAACACTGAGGGCCCCCTGAGACCACCAAAAGGAGCTCCAGAAGGTCTACACAAAAGCCATTAAGGAGCTTGACGCTCTAGAGTAACCTACCAGGAAAGAGCTCAACTCCTGGTACTTCTGGTTCCTGGTACTGCATGCAATGGTGACGCTGCAGGTTTTTCAAGCTAACCTCCTGCAGCCAGTACTCAGTGCTCCCCTTTCGGGCTCGCCTTAGCCCCACGCACATTCTTTAAGTGAGTAAATGCAGTGCTTTAACTTCTAGTGTAAGCGGTATGCTCATTCTAAACTGTCTGGATGACTGGCTGAATTTAGCTCATTAACAAGATGTGCTTATCCATCATACAGACGCGCTGCTTCGCCATCTGGAGTCTCTAGTCAAGTCACCTTTATTTATATACCGCTTTTAACAATACAGAATTGTGACAAAGCGGCTGTACAGTATTAAATAGGAAACAGTGCATCAATAATGCAAAAGGGCAACAGTAAACACTCAATTTTCAGTTAAAGGCAGTTCATCATTGAATTCAATGATGTCATCATCCAGCTCAGTTCAGTTTAAATAGTATACTATGTCGTTTGAAAAATAAGTGTCCCCAACTAAGCAAGCCAAAGGTGACAGTGGCAAGGAACCAAAACTCCATCTGTGACAGAAAGGAGAAAAAAACCTTGGGAGAAACCAGGATCAGTCAGGGGGCCAGTTCTTCTCTGGCCAGATGCAAAGGACTCATCGGGTTTCCGTGGTCTTGTGCCGACGGCCATCTAGGTGATGAGGTCTTCACTGGGGATCTGTCTCTGAGGCTCATCTAGTTGACGTGGTCTCCGCTGACATTCAGGGCTGTAGAGGTCGTCTCTAGGTGCTGATCCATCGTCTGGGCTGGGTACGGACTGGATCTGGGGGACTGATCTGGATACGGACTGGATCTGATGGTTAAGGTGACCTCGGAATAAGAAAGAAACAGACTAATATTAGCATAGATGCCATTCTTCTTATGATGCACTGACCACTGAGTACATCGGGTGTTATGGGAAGTGTTCCCGGTTCCGGTTGACCTAATTAATGCTGCCTAACAATCCTTTAACGGATTTGAATTATAGAATTATATATGCCTGCATGTGAATATGCAGAAGAATAAATCCCGAGTCAGTCTATATCTGGGTGTGTGTTTCGACAAGAAGAAAGATATTGAGAAATGTAACAAGGCCATCTGCTGGCTAGAAAACAACCACCTGGCTGATAAGGAGGCGTTCAAACATCAGCAAAAGGAGCTAGAGAAAGTTTGTAATCCAGTCATCACACCACAAGCCACTTTAATAACAATACACTTTAATGATTGTCTTCTATGGATAATGAAAAGTGTTAATGATGTTTTGTTTTGTTTTGTTTTTTTATTAAAAACATATCAAATGTGTCCTCATTCGGAAGGCCTGGTTACAGACTCCAAGACAAATCATATTGATGAAAACATTAAAGTAATGTTATAATTTGGCAGAAATAATTTTATTAGATAGGTGTTGACCCGACAATGAGTTTCCACTCATGTAACAATTGATGAATGAATGTCTACAATATACTATAATAGTCTGTGATATACAAATTAATAGTTTGCCTAAAACTACTAAATGAACTTATTGGCTTTGACATGTACCAGTGGCATCAGTACCAAAACTGGACTGGGTAGATGTTCCCTATTAATTGACCATTTAGAGTAATTAATGAACAAACTGTTCTAAAGCTGCATGTTTAAATGATGTATTAAGTCTAGATGTAGCTGCAATTGGAATTTCAGACTTAATTGTGGGGCTGGGGTCCTCATTTATTCAATGCATAAAATGATGATTTGTTGATGTGTTATCCGTTTCTGACATTTTAATAAGGCAAAGCCCTTGTCTTGGGAAAATTAGGCTTTACCCTTTTAAGGTAGTGAACACAACATGTTTTATCCAATTCATTGGAATTTTAGGCCTGTTTAACTGTTATTGTAGAAAATGATATGCAGGAATGTGTCCAGGATTTTATACTTGGGGTGGCAAAGGGCAGCCAAAAATATGCATATTTTTGTACATATTTACACAGAATTGGAACAGTAAATGTAAAATTTCACTTTAAAGAAGTTTTATTTATTTATTTAAATTCAAGTAGATAATTCTTGGGAAATGTGCCATGCTTAAGTGGAAGATTTCTGCCGCCTGGTTAAAACATGTCAATGAAAATGACTTGATATTACCAGGCAGAGAGGACCACTCATTGGTTCATTTGCTGTTTCCAGTACAGTCATTTTCACATTTTACTTTTGGATTTATATTTAGACATTAGAAAATCACTAATATAACCGCGACTGCATTAAAACATCCTGCCCTTCTGTTCAACGTCTCTCTACTAATACTGAAGCTGTGGGTCTTAATTACTTCAAAACAAAAATAAATTTTCACTATTAACTTTCCTGTTTCTAAGAAACTTTTGATAAATCACAGGACAGTGTTGATAATGTGTTTTTGTTTGTGTGTGTGCGTGCATTATATGTTCTCAGACTTTAAAAAGCACAGTGTTATGTTTACAGCTGTAACCAAGGAAACGCTGTATGGCTGCTGTTCCATAAGCACCACCTGCTATCAGAGAGTGGCTGCATCCAAAAACTGAAAAATGCTTAGGTATAAGGGATCAAGGCATGTCCGAATACAAAGTTAGCTTCATGTCTCATGAGATACCATAATCTGATCGATTTTTGAAGGCAGCATAGATGTAACCTTCACTGCCTTTGATATCCCACAATCCAGTGAGTTCCATTGCATGATGGTTGAGCTAAAAAAAATAAAGATGGCGTCTGAAAGTTGCGTTTGGTCAGTTTGTGTGTAAATGTATATTTCTGATTAACTTTTTGCACTTTTAATGTTACCTCTAGTGTGAAATAAGTATTATAGTAATTAAATATTTGTTTACTAATCACCAAAACTCGGTCTGTTTTGTTGTAGATCATTCGTTGCTTGCGAATTGAGTGAATTCTTACATCCCTAATTTTACTTTAGGTTTTATTTATTTATTTATTTATTTATTTTGTGTGTGTGTTTCTAGTTTGGTTATTTAGATTTTATTTTAGTTTTAGTATTTTAGGGCTGCCAAAGTTTAATGTGCAAACTGGTATATCATTTAAAGATATTTAACTGCTAAATTTCTTAGCAGTTTCTTAGTCTAGTTTTATTGCCATTTGAATTTTCATGTTTAATGTATATAAAGATCTAAAACTAAAATTAATTTGTGACTATTTTTGTTTGAAGTTTTGAAATCATGAAAATGCATTTTGAGTACCAGTAAATTAGTTGTTTTATTTTTATTTAAATTAATGATAACACTTATTTTAACACAAACTCTAAAAATGAAAGTTAAACAAAAATGCACGGGAAACTGCTTAAAGGTGGCAGAGGGGAGAATACCCTAAACTGAGATCTATAATAAACAATCCCTCACATCCATTCAGTGTTCTGGGGGTGATCAATAGTAGCCCCTTCAGTCACAGGCTGATTGCACCAAAATGCAAATCTGAGCACAGCAGAAAGACCTTTCTATCAACAGCTTTCACAATGTTTAATGTGTAATGATAATAATATGAATTACTGATACTGTATATATAGTAAAGACCTTGTACAGTCTAGTTTTTTATATCGTAGATTTGTAGAGCTGGAAATGACTTGTTATGTGTGGTGCTGTGTTTTGTGTGTTGAAGCTGCTGTGAAAATGTAATTTCCTGTAAATGATCAATAAAGTATCTAATCAAATCTTAAAAAAAAAAAAAAAAACCTATAAAAGGACTACAAAACTGTAGAACTACAAAATGTAAATAATTTTATTTACAGTTTCACCACAACATTCATCAACATGTAACAGTACAAAAACATGAATGATATATTATTTAAAATCACTTATTAAAAAATTTCAAGCTTTTTTTCCCAAGTCAAAACATACTGGCTAAGTAATATCAATTTAAAAACTTAGCAGCAAAATGGAGTGAACTAATAAAATGTACAATGGTAAAACATACTGTACATACTTTATGAGGTGTGAGTTTTATGAGTCCCTGCACCATTCAGATCCTGAGGTGTTTTAATCCACCTCTTCAATAGTTGGCCCCTGAGCACCGGCCCCTGATCCTCCTTGTGCCTGAGCTCCACATCCTCCAGCTGGCATCCCTCCCTGGTAGAGTTTAGTGATGATTGGATTGCAGACTTTCTCCAGCTCCTTTTGCTGATGCTCGAATTCGTCCTTATTAGCCAACTGGTTGTTTTCTAGCCAGCTGATGGCCTCGTTACATTTCTCAATAACTTTCTTCTTGTCATCCTCACTGATCTTCCCTTTCAGTTTCTCATCTTCTACACTGCTCTTCATGTTGAAGGCGTAAGACTCCAGAGAGTTTTTGGCAGCAATCTTCTCTCTTTGCTGATCATCTTCTGCTTTGTACTTGTCTGCTTCCTGCACCATCCTCTCAATCTCCTCTTTACTCAGTCTGCCCTTGTCATTAGTGATGGTGATTTTGTTCTCTTTTCCAGTGCTTTTGTCCACCGCTGACACGTTTAGGATTCCGTTGGCATCGATGTCAAAGGTCACTTCAATCTGCGGGACTCCACGTGGTGCAGGTGGAATTCCTGTCAGCTCAAATTTACCCAGCAGGTTGTTGTCTTTTGTCATGGCCCTCTCGCCCTCATAGACCTGGATCAGGACACCGGGTTGATTGTCTGAGTAGGTGGTAAAGGTCTGGGTCTGTTTGGTGGGGATGGTGGTGTTGCGTTTGATGAGGGCTGTCATGACTCCACCTGCGGTTTCAATACCCAGGGACAGTGGAGCCACATCCAACAGCAGCAGGTCCTGGACGTTTCCAGATGTGTCTCCCATGAGGATGGCGGCTTGAACCGCAGCACCATAAGCCACTGCCTCATCTGGATTAATGCTCTTGTTTAACTCTCTGCCGTTGAAGAAATCCTGGAGAAGCTTCTGAATCTTTGGAATTCTTGTTGATCCACCAACCAACACAATGTCATGAATCTGAGACTTGTCCATCTTGGCATCTCTCAGGGCTTTTTCCACAGGATTGAGTGTTCCTCTGAAGAGGTCTGAGCAAAGTTCTTCAAAACGAGCTCTGGTGATGGACGTGTAGAAGTCGATGCCCTCGTACAGCGAGTCGATCTCAATGCTGGCCTGAGAGCTGGACGAGAGGGTTCTCTTGGCTCGCTCACATGCTGTACGCAGCCTCCTCAGGGCCCTCTTGTTCTGACTGATGTCCTTCTTGTGCTTCCTCTTGAATTCTTCAACAAAGTGATTCACCATGCGGTTGTCAAAGTCCTCCCCACCCAGATGAGTGTCTCCAGCTGTGGCCTTCACCTCAAAGATGCCATCTTCAATGGTCAGGATGGACACATCAAAGGTGCCTCCGCCCAGGTCAAAGATCAGGACGTTGCGCTCTGAAGCTTTGCCTTTGTCAAGGCCGTAGGCAATGGCTGCAGCTGTGGGCTCGTTGATGATTCTGAGGACATTCAGTCCAGCGATTACTCCAGCGTCTTTAGTCGCTTGCCTCTGGGAGTCATTGAAATAGGCAGGAACTGTGATAACTGCATTTGTCACCTTCTGCCCCAGATAAGCTTCAGCAATCTCCTTCATCTTCACCAGGACCATAGAGGAAATCTCTTCAGGATTAAATGTCTTGTTTTCTCCTTTGTATTCAACTTGAACTTTTGGCTTTCCTCCATCACTGACGACTTGGAAAGACCAGTGCTTCATGTCGGACTGCACAACTGGGTCATCAAACTTCCTGCCGATCAGCCTCTTAGCATCAAACACAGTGTTGTTGGGGTTCATGGCCACCTGGTTTTTAGCTGCATCTCCAATGAGCCTCTCAGTGTCTGTGAAGGCAACATAGCTGGGTGTTGTTCTGTTTCCCTGGTCATTGGCGATGATCTCCACTTTCCCATGCTGAAACACCCCCACACAGGAGTAGGTGGTGCCCAGGTCAATTCCAATAGCAATTCCTTTTGCAGATGACATTTTTGATTTCTTTTTATGTCTACCTGTATTCATCAATGAAAAGAAAAACAAAATCACTGCAATGTAAAATCACAAATTTTCACCATTAATGTTATTTTTACAGTTAAACTTTAGGCAATTGTTTCTTTATAATATCTTTTTTGCATGTTCACTCTATATTAATAATAATTTTATTTAATAATAATATAACACACTTAAATATAACACTTGTAAATTAGTAATTGATTAGGCGGCTCTTCAACACATGTATATTGACACTTAATCGTGAAACAGATACGTATAGGATGAAACAGTATATAATTTACAGTAAGCATTACAAGTTAGTGGCATAAGTATTGAAACTCCAGTAGAAATAAACGAACAGTAGTAGTATTCATTATTTTTTAACTTACCTTTTATGAATTCTGTAAGGCGTAATTGTGTCTCGTTGTTTGGACAGTTCACTTCGTTGCCTCTCTCTTTCTGTAGTCCTCTCTCTGTCCCGAAGTATACGCCGAACTGATAGAAACCGCCGTGTTTTATATTCACCAGGGTGACGCTGCTGAAGTTTCTCGAAAGTGCCAGCGAATTCGACCAATCAAAACACGGCACAGTAGAGCGACTCCACCCACACAGCTGCGTCGTCACACAGACAGTTCTAGCCATTTCTAGAGTTTTCCGTTTTCTTGGGGCCACATGAGATCAAAAAATTATAGTGAACCTCTTAATCTATACTAGTGTTATTTTTAAACATGAACGTTTAACAGTTTTAGCTGATTTATTACCTGTTTATGTTACGGACATATATTTTTAAAACAAATAGGTTTACAAACAGCCTAACATATTTTTAATTATTTATATGTTACTCATGTAGAAACTTGTGTCAGTTATATACGAATATCAATGCGAAATTAAAGATTGTAATTATAAAAATTTAAACTATGTTTGTTATTTGTTTCAGTATGTCAACTAAAATCGTGGTTTTAATTGCAGATAATCAAATGAATGACTGAATCTTAGATTGAAACAAGAGTGTAACAAGAGGATCTTTGTCTAGTTAATGGTAAAATAATTTATTCTATCCCACTGATAATATAACTGAAGTATTTTGGTGGGATATAACAGCTTTTCAGTACCTAATTTTTCTTATTTTTTATTTGTATTTTTTTCTTTTTCTTTTTCTCTCTACTAGACAAGTATAGATAACTTTTACTCGTCTGTAAACCTGTGAAAATTAGTATGTGTTTGCAACAAAGCTAGAGATGATTCTGGAACATTGGAGACTTTGTTGCAGTCATTCTGCTCTATTGTCAACAGAGGTCTCTGTTGCCTGCATTATTTTGCATTTCTCTCGAGACCGATTTCTTTTGAAATGCTTTGCATTGTGGTAGACAAGATAACTTGTCTTTATTATGAAGTCATTACAAATGCACTATTTATGTAAATCTATAGCCTAAATTAACTTACGGGATGTGAAGTGAATCAATGGCCTTAATATCAAGGTAAAACTTTGCAACTTTCACTAAATGTGTGGAGATTAAATGTTCCCTGTTACATAATCCGATAATTACATCATTTAATTAATCAGTAAATTGTTCTAAATAATATCTGCATATTGTAAATATGTATTAAACTTAATTATAGCTCTATTTAGACATCCAGAATAGAATTTATGTAAAACGTCATCAGAAAATAAAGCTACACAACCGTATTGAAATATTAACAATGTGGGTAATTTGGCCAAGGAGTCCTTAATCATTCATTATGCAAAATGTGAGTAGGAATAGAGTATTTATCTATTTGTCTAATAATAAAATGTAGAAGGTGCTGTTGTCCACTGTAGTGTTAAAAAATCTGTTTCCGTGCAATTAGTCTGAAGAGATGACTGCTTTGAATGGATAAGGGATGAGAATCAGAAGGTTGCTAACAAACAAATGGCTAAATGTGTGTGGGGATCATTGAGACGTACCAGGATGTTTTACAGCCCCCTGCTGCTTATGTCAGGAATTACAGCATAAATGTGTGGCAGGATTTTAGTCTTCATTAGCGAAACTACCATCATTACTTTCATTAGCATCTACTTTTTGCTCTGAACTGCTGTCTGTATATATCCTAAGGCATTTTTTTATTTTTATTTATTTATTTATTTATTTTGTCAATCTTGGCCTGTAAGTATTCTAAAATTCTTAATATCCCCAATGCAACAGGGCTATAATATATGGATCTCTTACCAAATTTCAAATTTAAAAGTCAAAATATGTTGACTAAATTGTGTCAAGTTTACCAGTTTTACAATCGCAAAATATTTTAAGGGACAGAGGGAGTGAACTAATATAGATGGTAGATGGTAGGCCTCAGATCACACATCAACACACATCAGAGCTTTACAGCTTTCGACAGCAATCTTCTCTCTTTGCAGATCATTTTCAGCTTTGTACTTGTCTGCTTCCTGCACCATCCTCTCAATCTCCTCTTTACTCAGTCTGCCCTTGTCATTAGTGATGGTGATCTTGTTCTCTTTTCCAGTGCTTTTGTCCACCGCTGACACGTTAAGGATCCCGTTGGCATCGATGTCAAAGGTCACTTCAATCTGCGGGACTCCACGTGGTGCAGGTGGAATTCCTGTCAGCTCAAATTTACCCAGCAGGTTGTTGTCTTTTGTCATGGCCCTCTCGCCCTCATAGACCTGGATCAGGACACCAGGCTGGTTGTCTGAGTAGGTGCTGAAGGTCTGGGTCTGTTTGAAGGGGATGGTGGTGTTGCGTTTGATGAGGGCCGTCATGACTCCACCTGCGGTTTCAATACCCAGAGACAGTGGAGTCTTATCCAGCAGCAGCAGGTCCTGGACGTTTCCAGATGTGTCTCCCGAGAGGATGGCGGCTTGAACTGCAGCACCATAAGCTACTGCCTCATCTGGGTTGATGCTCTTGTTTAAGTCTCTGCCGTTGAAGAAATCCTGGAGAAGCTTCTGGATCTTTGGAATTCTTGTTGATCCACCAACCAACACAATGTCATGAATCTGAGACTTGTCCATCTTGGCATCTCTCAGGGCTTTTTCCACAGGCTCAAGTGTTCCTCTGAAGAGGTCTGAGCAAAGCTCTTCAAAGCGAGCTCTGGTGATGGACGTGTAGAAGTCGATGCCCTCATAAAGCGAGTCGATCTCAATGCTGGCCTGAGAGCTGGACGAGAGGGTTCTCTTGGCTCGCTCACATGCTGTACGCAGCCTCCTCAGGGCCCTCGCTGAAAAAAAACAATAAGTAAACTGTGCTTAATTTTTCCTTTGCAAGTTTTTGCACACATATTTTTAATGTAAATTTTAAGTATGGAATTAAATAAAATCTACTTAGCTGAATTATGTAAAATTAGCAAAGAAAATATGTAAATTTAACGTGGCCAGTTAGACTTTGATGAGTAGTTTCTACTTAATTATTTTAAGTTTACTCTGCAATGCTTAAGTACATTTCACTCAAAAAATGTAGCACTGAAAAACATGTTATTAAAATGTGGTTCACTTGCAAACAGGGCAGCAACTTTATTTGGATATAATTTATACCTTATGAATATTGTAACGTTTCAATTCAGACATAACATTTATTGAATCAGCAGAAACAATGCAATGTAAATCATAAAAACAGATAGGTGCAAAAATTTGGGCACCCCAATGGAATAATCACATTATTATTTAGTAGGGTCAACTTTTCTGAAATAACAGTCTGTGTCTGTCTTGTAGCCACAGATAAGTCCCTGAATTCTGTCTGCAAGTATTTTGATTATTACTCCTTGCAAAATATCTGCTGGTTTCATGGCTGCCAAGCATGGATAGCCTGCTTCAAGTCAATCCATAAATTTTCGATGATATTTAAATCTAGGGCCTGGGATAGCCATTCTAGTGTGCCAGTAGTAGCAGATTCTTAAGAACAAAGTTAAAGAATCATTTAAGAGGTAAAATTAAGAAAACTTAGGGAAGTTCTACCTGAATCTCCTTCCACTGTTTTTAGAAGAGCTTCTACTATTAAAGGGGTCATCGGATGCCCAATTTCCACTAGTTGATATGATTCTTTAGGGTCTTAATGAAAAGTCTATAATATACTTTGGTTAAAAATTCTCAAAGGTTGTGTAAAACAACACTCTTTTTACCTTGCCAAAATCAGCTCTGCAAAAATCATCTCATTCTGGTCGAGGTTGCTTTAAATGCAAATGAGCTCTGTTCGCCCGCCCCTCCCCTCTGTGGAGAGACAAGCCTGTTTACTTTAAGAAGGGTGTTCCTGCACAACCGGAGGCTGCAGTTTCAGGACCGCATTTTTAGGACCCTATAGTTTTTTTGTATTATTTCATTTTATTTATTTATTGGATATATGTATGTATTAGCACCTCATACTATTTAACAGTGTTTGCTATTCAATTCTGTATATTATTATTTTTTAAAGAAATATGTAGTTGTTTAATTGTATACACTTAATTATTGTCCTAACCCTTAACATAACCCATTGGTAACCCATTCGAAATATTTAACCTAATTTATTTCAATATATTCTATATATTTTCTGGTTTTAAATTCAGTTTTCTTGTAAAGAAAGACTTGTACCTTTGCGAGACTTCAGTTCATTAGCCACAGCACAGCGATTCACATCTGATGTGTGACACACATAAAGTCCAGTAAACGGTAAAACAATTGTGCTACAAATTAGTGTTTATTAGTACATTAATAAATGTAAGACAATTTGAATACTAATGCTAGTTTATAACATTCAGCAGAACAATGAACTGTCTTGCACAGCTAAATAGGCTAAATGGAGATTGCTGACACAGCCTCGAACACCAGTTCACACCAGCTCTTACATTAAAAATAAGATGGAAAGATAAAAAATGAACAGTTTTTGTTTTATGCTTGAATCAGGTCTCCTCTAGATGGCGCTTTCACAAAAAATAGGGTCCTAGAAATGTGGTCTTAGAACTGTGATCCTGAAACTGCAGGAACAGCTGCGGTTGTGCTGGAACATACTATTGTTTACTTTAGCCACAATCGCTCAATCGGAGATATTCTTGTCTAATTTACATCCCTGCTCCGGCATCGAAACAAGGAGGGCGGACTGTGACAGCTGGTCTGAGGTAAGACGCTCATGTCAATCAACTATGATGGGGGCGGCCTCTGTCTGTATGACGGCACACCGACAGGCATCTGAGAACGGCTTGATTTGAAAAAGGGGATATTATTTTTACAGATTAATTAAAAACCACTGCATGGATTTTTATCATTATAGGGTAGATTTGTACATACACTGCCAACACACATTAATGTTCAAACAACATGAAAAAGTGAACTTAGCATCCGATGACCCCTTTAAAGATAAATTAGTGAGAAGTCATCTTTCCTCCAGAAGGTCAAGCACTTGTTGATGTTCAAATGTGGGAAATTACAGATGTGGTAACTGCAATCCTTGTGAGAATATGGTCAAGAAAAATATGTTAATTTATCAATTGCATTACTTCATGTGTGGTGTATAGGTTGGAGTGTCCATGTGGCTGTTTTTACACTGGGATGACTAAAAGAAAATCTAAATTGAGATTAGCAGAACATAAGAATGCTATACGAAATTGTAATCCTCAATATCCTATGGTTTTATATTATAGAGATAAGAATCATGGTGACCCCAGTACATTGAAAATAGTGGGTATAGAGCATATTCTGAGGTCAATAAGGAGAGGAGATAGGAGAAAGGTTACAACAGAGAGAGTCTGGATTTATACTTTAAAGGCAACTCAGGTTTAAATGGAAAATTGGAATTTTCAATTTTTTTTGTAACAGATTTTTTCCCTTGTTTGTAATTGATGTGATTGTTTCTTGAAATTATGTTGTATTTTATGAGATTATTTTGAGATTTATGTTTTTCTTTTTGTTGTTGTTTTTGTTTGTTTGTTTGTTTTTTTACATTGTATTCTAATAATAAGAACTGTTACAGTGAAATGAAATGAAATGCAATACACTTTATTGCCCCAAAGGGGGAAATCTGTGTTGGACTCAAGGTCTTTACATTGACAAGACCATTGAATCCATAAATAACTATATACACACAATATACCCTTAATTCCCATACTCACCCTAAAAAAAAAAAGTCATTCTTTAAAACATTCATTTTAATTGACATGGGTATAAAAGACTATAACTTACAGACTTAAAACGATTATACCTACACATCCTCAACCTCTCGTTGTTGTTTTGATACCTGTCCTGTGTCGAACATGTCATGTGACAAACTAATTGTTTAAATGAACTCTGAGCTTGTTTGTAAACTGACACTCTGATGAAGGCGAGTTTGGTGCAACGCGCCGGTGCACAAATGTGTTGTTTTTAAAACTTTAAAGCCATGTGAATAAATGGTTTTTTTATATTTTCACATTATTTGAGTGCCTTATGAGTGTTTTGATGTTACAAAAGAATCCCGCACCGGTTTATGGATTTTAGCACCCCAGCAGCAGTTTTTTTTATTTTTGTATGTATGATCAGTGGACATTATTTGTGCATGAATGGGTCATTTTAAGTAGAAAATTAACTCTAGATGTCACAAAACAAGCAAGTTGCTAAACCTCACATCAAAAGCAACAATAAAACAGTGACAAATTTAACCTTATTAATTATTAATGGTCCAGTGCACGATGGGAACAATGGGATCATAACTTTGATATTTACTTAAAGAATCCTTGTAAACAACAAACAATTCCAAGTAAATTAATTTCCTGGCCATAAGTTCAAACTTAAATTTCTACAAGCTTAAACTGAGTGCTAATATAAAATATATTCTTTTTTTAAAAGTCTTGTCTGAACTGAATTATTAATGTAGTAATTACATTTGTTTTTTCATAGTCTTTAATTGCTCTGACTGATGTCCTTCTTATGCTTCCTCTTGAATTCTTCAACAAAGTGATTCACCATGCGGTTGTCAAAGTCCTCCCCACCCAGATGAGTGTCTCCAGCTGTGGCCTTCACCTCAAAGATGCCATCATCAATGGTCAGGATGGATACACCTGAGGTGCCTCCGCCCAGGTCAAAGATCAGGACGTTGTGGTCTGTGTAGCCCTTGTCAAGACCGTAGGCAATGGCTGCAGCTGTGGGCTCGTTGATGATTCTGAGGACATTCAATCCAGCTTTTACTCCAGCGTCTTTAGTCGCTTGCCTCTGGGAGTCATTGAAACAGGCAGGAACTGTTATAACTGCATTTGTCACCTTCTGCCCCAGATAATCTTCAGCAATCTCCTTCATCTTCACCAGGACCATAGAGGAAATCTCTTCAGGATAAAATGTCTTGTTTTCTCCTTTGTATTCAACTTGAACTTTTGGCTTTCCTCCATCACTGACGACTCGGAAAGACCAGTGCTTCATGTCAGACTGCACAACTGGGTCATCAAACTTCCTGCCGATCAGCCTCTTGGCATCAAACACAGTGTTGTTGGGGTTCCTGAACACCTGGTTTTTAGCTGCATCTCCAATGAGCCTCTCAGTGTCTGTGAAGGCAACATAGCTGGGTGTTGTTCTGTTTCCCTGGTCATTGGCGATGATCTCCACTTTCCCATGCTGAAACACCCCCACACAGGAGTAGGTGGTGCCCAGGTCAATTCCAATAGCAACTCTTTTTGCAGATGACATGTTTGAGTTCTGTTCAAGTCTACCTGTATTCAACAAAGCAAAAGAAACAAAAAATGTAAAATCACTAATTTTTTCAGTTAAGCTTGAGGCAATTTAGTCTCTACGTGTAAAAATCATCAAAAAAAAAAAAAAAAGTATTTTAAATCTACTTATTGAATCATTCTGCATATCTTAATCAGAACAAGACTAAACTAGAACTAGAACTAGGAACAGGATACGACAGGAAACAGGCTCCGTAATGTGCTATCACTGACAGAGAGATAAACGCAACAATACTCGGCAATCTGAGAAGGAACTGGGTGGGTGTTAAATAGTGTGTATAAATGGCTACAGCTGTGTGTGCAATCAGCGCAATGGATGATGGGAAAAATGTAGTCCAGGGTGACATGCAACAGTTTGTGTAGTGTGAGTGTCCATATAATGACAGTGCTACATCTGGTGGTGAACGGACGGAAAGCCACGGACTGGATTCGTGACAGTTACAATCTAAAATAAACTATGCTATTCCATGACATTAGTGATGTAATTTTCACTACTTTCTTTTATGGATTTTAAAAAGAAACCACAAGAAACAGGTGAATAAAGACTGACAATCGATGTTTAATGTTGAGAAATTACTATTTCAAGAAATGTAAAGCTTTTTAGCTTGTTTATGTGTCTCATGGTCTATGAGAGCTGTGTTTGGAGGGAGGGGAGTGATTTTTTGAATGTCTGTATGTGTTTCATCTATTTGTGCACATTGTTTTGAACTATACTGTATAGCTGTGTTTTGTGATCAGGGCCGTCCCACGCGTGGTTGGGATGTGTTCATTGTGAGCCTCAAAAATTAAATTTTTTTTATTCTTAAAAAACGCCATTATTTTATTTGAAAAAGTTAATCATTTTATTTTATTGACAAAATATTTTAGTTTGTCATATATATATATATTTTGTTCATTCGATCAGATAACATTTTAAGCTGTCACATGGTCATGTTACAACGTGCCCCTCGCATGTTACAATGTACCCCACCTACGGGGCATGTTGTCACGTTTCACTTCCTTTCTTCTGAGGTAAATAACGGAAAACTTATATACTGTAGTTATGAAACAAAGAGACATATTTGTACTAGACAAGTGTGAAATTAACGTGGATAAAAAATTATACTCTGAACCCCACATGGATTTACACAAACTGAGAAATTCAAAAAGTGTTAGGTTGTGCCCCGCGCTCCCCTAAATCACACACGACAGGTGATAAGAAACTCAAACATAGTTTAGAAAAATAGTCCCGTCCAAATAGGGCTTTATGCTTACTTTTTGGCCAGGGCTGTTTGCATATAATGACTTCTAAAGCCCTATACAGACTTGACTAGTTTTACAGGGGGTCGTTAGAGAAATTTCTGCTTCACAGACATACTTTGCGATTTTAACTCTTTTCGAATCTGCCACGTCTGTATTTTTCTCACACAACCTCTGTAATAATTCCAAAGCAAATTACCTACTGACAGCAAATGTCCTGGCCGGCGATAAACACGCTTCGGCCTTCCTGATGTTCTACCCCCAGTGAGTCCGTCATTGTTCGTCTCTGTGTTGGGAGTGGATGGTGGAGAGCCGCTCTGGCTTCCACCAGTCTCTTGTTCTGGGGCTAGTGGGTGGTACAGTGCCAACCGGTCCTTATATAGCACCACCGGTCTACCCCGTCCAGGCATTCGGACCCGCAAGACCACCTCCGAAATTTGGTCCAGAATCTCTCCAGGTCCCTGCCAATGATGAGTCAGTTTGGGTGACACTCCCCACTTCCTCTGGAGGCAGAACACCCACACTCTGTTCCCTGGCCCAAGGGTAGGCCCGTGGGCCCGGGTGTCATACGCCCGCTTCTGGCGGGCTCCAGCTTCCTCTAGGGCCTCCCTGGCCAGTTGATGGACTGTGCTCAGACGCCCCTTCAACCGCCTAAAGTAGTGCAGTTCTGGCCCACCAGCAATCTCTGGCTCTAGGGGCGAGCCTAACACCAAGTCCACTGGTGTTCGGAGCTCCCTCCCAAATATCAGCGCTGCTGGTGTGCACTGACTCGACTCCTGTACTGCTGTTCTATACGCCCACAGGACCAGGGGCAGATGCTGGTCCCAGTCTCTCTGGTGCTGACTGGTTAAGATGGCAAGTTGGGTGGCCAGTGTGCAGTTGAAACGCTCAACCAGTCCATCACTTTGAGGGTGGAGGGGAGTGGTTCTTGTCTTCTTCACCCCCAACCGCTGGCACACCTCGCTGAACAACCGACTCTCAAAGTTCCGCCCCTGGTCACTATGAAGTTCGTCCGGCACCCCAAACCGGGTGAACATCTCGTCCACTAGTCGCTGTGCCGACGTGGAGGCACTCTGATCCGGAACCGCATACGCCTCTGGCCACTTCGTAAAATAGTCCATTGCAACCAGGACAAAGCGGTTGCCAGCCTTGGAGACGGGGAAGGGACCCAAGATGTCCACCCCAATCCTCTCCATGGGTGCCCTGACTAGGTACTGCTGCAACGGCGCGTGGAAGCGTCGGCTGGGTCCTTTCTGTGCTGTGCAGACATCGCAGCAGTGAACATGCAGCTCTGCGTCCTGCCGACACCCTGGCCAGTAGAACCGCTGCCGCAGCTGCCGCACTGTCTTGGCATTCCCGAAGTGGCTGGATTCAGCTGCCCCATGAACCCAACGGAGGACCTCAGACCGCAGAGCGTGGGGAACCACCTGAAGTAACAGACTGCCAGGACCACCGCTAGCAACTCCCGCCGGGTGACACAGTAGTTTCTTTCTAGTCGACTGAGGCTGCACCTATAGTAGGCAAACACTCACTTTCCAGTCTCCCCGCTCTGGAAGAGTACGGCCCCGACCCCCACATTACTAGCATCGGTGTCCACAAGGAAAGGTTGGTTGGGGTCAGGGTAGGCCAGGACAGGAGCATCGATGAGAGCGGCTTTTAGCTGCTGGAAGGCTGCTGCGCAGTCCTCAGACCACACAAACCGCCGGCCCTTATTTGTCAGCTGATGTAAGGGGCTGGCAATGGTTGCAAAGTCTCTGACAAACCTTCTGTAATAAAAGGCCAGGCCCAGGAAGCTCCGCAGCTCAGTGATGTTGGTTGGTGGGGGCCAGTTCCTCACCGCGGCCACCTTTGTTGGGTCGGTAGCCACCCCACTCTCGCTAACCACGTGTCCCAGAAACTGTGTCTGGCGGGTGAGCAGGTTACACTTCGCCGGGTTCAACTGCAACCCGACGCTACAGATGGCTGTCAAGACCTCCCGTAAGTTGTGGACAGCCTGGTCAAAATCTCTAGCACGGACCAACAGATCGTCCAAGTAGACCACACAGCGGGTGTGGGGAATGTCTTCAAGGACCCACTCCATCAGCCTCTCAAAGGTGGCTGGGGCGTTACACAGTCCAAAGGGCATTACCTTAAACTGCCACAGTCCTTGCCCTATGGTAAATGCAGTTTTGGGCCGGGCCTCTGACGCCAGTTCTACTTGCCGCATTTAGACGGCGGAAATCCAAGCAGGGGTGCCACCCCCCCATTTTCTTCCACACCATGACCATGGGCGCGGCCCAGGGACTGTCCGAAGGCTCAGTAATGCTGTTAGCTGCCATATCTCGAATCATGCCCATCAACAATGCAGTCCAAGTACAGTCTTCTGGCAAGCCTGCACCGCCCCATAGTAGGACAGTCATTGTGGAGGGGTGCCGAAAATCGGGGTGAGGGTCCCCTCACTGCCTCACTCCGAGGTCGTTTCCCGAGTAAGATGTTGTATGGGGCAGGAGACAGTCCCTGGCAAAGTGACCTGGTTCTCCGCAGCGGAAGCAGCGGTCTAGTCTTGACCTCCGTCGGGGGGTCAATGCTGGTTGGGCGCGGCTGACCTCCTCCTCCTCAGGCTGGACCCCGTCCACCCCTCGTTCGGCTGTTCTCGTCAGCTGGCGCTGGAGTGGAGATTGACCGGAGACTGTAGCACCTCCTCGGCCCGCTCAGCCTCCCTCAGTGCCTCACTCAGATCTCGGGGTGACAACAGGTGGACATGCTGGCGGAGACGCTCAGGTGTAAGGCCCCGCAGGAAAGCATGGAGGCTCAGCTCCTCCCTTGCTGCTGCTGGAAAGGTAGGGTAGCCTTTCCGGGCATAGACCCTGATGTCAGCGGCGAATGCACCCACCCTCTCTCCTTCATGCCAGCGTCGGTTAGTCAGCTCCTTTCTGCTCTGCTCTGCAGAGGTTCTCTGTCCGAAGCGGCAGTTGAGAGCAGCGGTGAGGGCCTGGAGGTCATGCCGCTCTTCAGGGGACAGACCAATGAGAACCTGAAGCGCGGGACCCTCCAAGGCAAGGGCCAAGTGAGTTGCAGTCTCCTCACAGCTCCATCTATTGTGGAGGGCGGCCAGTCTACCTGTGCAGGGGTGTCAACCCGCTATATCGTGGCAGCTTGGCGGGTGATCGTGTGAGGAGGCACGGCTGGCCATTGATTTGGAGTGTCGTTGTGGCGGCTGGAGGTTCGTTCTGCCCGTGACCAGAGGAGCGGTACACTGACCGGGGAACGCTGGCACCATCAGGCCAGTGCGGAGCCCTGCTCTGCGTTGTCTTACTTGTCAGGCGCTCTAGCACGATGCTGTTCTCTCGGATGGCACACTCTAATTCGACTATACTTTGCTGCATAACGGCATCTTCTAAACGGCCTAAATCCCACTTCTGACACCACTGTAACAACTGGCTGTTGTTCCTTAGAATGTGGGCTAACCGGAGCTAAGCTATACTATGAAACTTTTTCTAAGCTACTTGCCAGCAGGGTACCAGCTCCTACACGCAACTTATCTAGGCTAACAGATCCAGGCACGACCCTGAGTGTCTCTGTGAGCAGATGCACAGATGGAATAACCCAACAGGAGGTGTCACTATCATCTTACATCTTTAATAACTTGGAAGTTTTTAGAATTGCATGGAAAAACTGTATGTCCAGATACAGACAGGCTTTAAAAGCTGCTAGGGCTGAGCATTTCCGCGAACTCATAGAAAATAACCAAAACAATCCAAGGTTTTTATTTAGCACAGTGGCTAGATTAACAAATAACCAGACACCACCTGAGCTAAATATTCCTTTACAGTTTAATAGCAATGACTTTATGAATTTCTTCACTGATAAAATAGATAACATCAGAAATACAATAGCCAATGTAGATTATACTGCATCTAATATGTCAACTTCTTTCGTCGCACCCAAAGAAAAACTGCAGTACTTTACCGCTATAGGACAGGAAGAGTTAAATAAACTCATCACTGTGTCTAAACCAACAACATGCCTATTAGATCCCGTACCCACTAAATTACTAAAAGAATTGTTACCTGTGGCAGAAGAACCGCTTCTCAATATTATCAACTCATCGTTATCTTTAGGTCACGTCCCTAAACCATTCAAGCTGGCGGTTATTAAGCCTCTTATTAAGAAACCACAGCTAGACCCTAGTGAACTGGCAAATTATAGACCCATTTCTAATCTTCCATTTATGTCTAAAATTTTAGAGAAAGTTATATGTGCTCAACTGTGCTCATTCTTGCAAAAAAATGATATCTATGAAGAATTTCAGTCAGGCTTCAGGCCCCATCACAGCACAGAAACTGCACTTGTTAAAATCACTAATGACTTGCTTCTTGCGTCAGACCAAGGCTGCATCTCACTGCTAGTTTTACTTGATCTTAGTGCTGCGTTTGACACTATAGATCATGACATACTAATAGATCGACTACAAAATTATGCAGGTATCCAAGGGCAGGCTTTAAAATGGTTTAGATCCTACCTGTCTGATCGCTACCACTTTGTTTATTTAAATGGGGAGTCATCTCAGTTATCACCAGTGAAGTATGGAGTGCCACAAGGATCTGTTCTAGGTCCTCTACTATTTTCAATATACATGCTGCCCCTTGGTAATATTATTAGAAAACACGGGATTAATTTCCATTGTTATGCTGATGATACTCAACTATATATCTCAACAAGACCAGATGAAACTTCTGAATTATCAAAGTTAACAGAGTGCGTTAAAAATGTAAAAGATTGGATGACCAACAATTTTCTGCTATTAAATTCAGATAAGACAGAGATATTACTTATTGGACCTAAAAACAATACACAGAATCTTTTGACTTACAATTTACAACTAGACGGATGTACTGTTACTTCCACTACAGTCAAAAGCCTGGGTGTTATATTAGACAGCAACTTGTCTTTTGAAAATCATATTTCTCATGTTTCAAAAACAGCATTCTTCCATCTTAGAAACATTGCCAAGCTGCGAAACATGTTACCTGTTTCTGATGCAGAAAAGCTAGTTCACGCATTCATGACCTCTAGACTGGACTATTGTAATGCACTATTAGGTGGTTGTCCTGCATCTTCAATAAACAAGCTACAGATAGTCCAAAATGCAGCTGCTAGAGTCCTTACCAGGTCAAGAAAATATGATCATATTACCCCAATTTTAAAGTCTCTGCACTGGCTGCCTATTAGATTCCGCATCAGCTACAAAATAGCACTTCTTACCTATAAGGCACTTAACGGTTTAGCTCCTGTGTACCTAACTAGTCTTCTACCACGCTACAATCCATCACGCTCCCTAAGGTCACAAAACTCTAGACTGTTGGTAGTACCTAGGATAGCAAAGTCCACTAAAGGAGGTAGAGCTTTTTCACATTTGGCACCCAAACTCTGGAACAGCCTTCCTGATAACGTTCGGGGTTCAGACACACTCTCTCGGTTTAAATCTAGATTAAAGACACATCTTTTTAGCCAAGCATTCAAATAATGCATCTCATAAACTTTTTCTGCAGCTATATCTGATCAAATGTTCATTTTAATCTTTTAGCTCTGGTTTAACAAACCTTCCTTTTCTTAGTTTGAACAGCAGCTACGCTAATTATGTTCCTATTTGTTCTCTGTTTTTGCCATGGGATTGACATCCCATGGTAACTAGGAATTCACAAGCTCCAGTGTGGATCCAGAACACTTAAGAAGAGATGATGCCAACCCCACAGAGGACTTCAGATGATGCCAACCCTGAAAACATACAGCACTACCGAATTCTGCTACTGATTTATAGTGTTCTTTGTCTGTTTGATTACGTCATTAATTGATCTTTACCACACATCTCTACCATATGTACATCAAGCTACTACTACATATATTGTAAAAATGTCAATTTGGTGTAAAGCTGCTTTGCAACGATATGTATCGTGAAAAGCGCTATACAAATAAATTTGAATTGAATTGAATTGAATTAATTAGAACATAGAGTAAGAACTTCCACCAGTGAGGCCATATCAGCAAGTCCCTCCCCTACACATCTCTCCCCATGACGGTAACAGTCACACTTTTTAAATAACAGGACTGTAAATGAACCAAACCCACCCAAACTAACTTGAACATAAACACACATAACATCGCTTATGCAAAAACCCAACCGTCTTGCTTAAATAATGCAAAAATGAGTCAACTCTAAAGAAATACCCATAATGCACCCGGCTGCTAGCACTGACTGCCGGGTCATTACAATAATGTTTTATATTCGCATTATGTACCTTTATGAATATATAAATTAAGCAAGGTTCTATAACAAATTAAATAAAAATAATAAAATAGTTAAACTAAAGTAACCACTCATTAACCATGGTTTTGCTATACTAGCCATATAGCTTCACCATAGTATTTGTGGTAATACTGTGGTTTAATTACTATCCGAATACGCAATACACGTATGAGCAGAGCGCATAATCTCTGCAATACCCAGACATACAAAACAGACCCTCTGTATTAAACACAGAGATTTAAGCTCCTGTCTGAATTAATACATGAAAATTGCAGATATAGGTGAAAAGAATCAAAACTCAAACGTAGTTTAGAAAACTAGTCCCATATATTTACGTATACCCTTGGTATACCAATGCTCAATTTGCTAAGTCCCAGAACAAAGTGGATGTTTGATTTTTACTTCTAAAATGCTTGTTAAATGAGTTTAAATGTAAGAAATATTGTATACATTTAAAATGTAAATTTAAAGGGGTGGTTTTGTGGTTCTTTGACTATATGCATGGAGTGTTCTATAGAACTTCCACATAAAGATAAGCCAGCTTGTAAATGTCCAGTGAAAAGTCATTTGATGTTATGGTAAATATAGACAGAGACTCGGAGACCCTCACATAAACCTTTTCTGCCTTGTTCTTGTCAGAAATTGAGAAACAAAATAATTGCAACACAGTAAATAATGAAAGCTGCATTAACATAAGATTTTATGTTATTTAACAACATATAATAACATTTGTACATTATATAATGTACATTTAAATGCAGACAACTAAACACTGTCGTAACCGTTTAGGCTAACGTTAACTAGCTAGCGATGCTATCTCGTAAAGGACATCATAACGCTATTCTTGAAAATCGATAATTTAAAAGCCATGAACACTTTTTTTTAAGCACTTATATTTTAAAGCCTTTATTATTTCTCAACTCTACAACTGTGCGGTAAAATTCACTTTAAATATGAACTTTTCATGCATGAAGCTGACATAAAAAAATGTGCAAAAATGTGGCTCTTGGCAGAAAACAGACTTTTAAGAAGAAATTTACATGAAATTAATCACCATAACCAGTAGATGGCAGTAGAAGATCACTCAGCTCACTTGTTATTTTGACTTCCTAGGGTTTTGCTTTTGATTTAAACAGTGTTGGGCTACTAGCTACTATGCTACTCCTTTCCAAAGTAATACACTGTCTGTCCAAAAAAAAGTTACACACCCTAATATTTTGTTGGACTGCCTTTAGTTTTGATTAAGGCACACATTTGCCGTGGCATCGTTTCAATAGACTTCTGCAATGTCACAACATTTATTCCCATACAGAGTTGCATTAATTTTTCACCAAGATCTTGTATTGATGATGGGAGAGTTGGACCGCTGTGCAAAGTCTTCTCCAGCGCATCCCAAAGATTCTCTGTGGGATTAAGGTGTGGACTGTGGTGGCCAATCTATGTGTGAAAATGATGTCACATGCTCCCTGAATAACTCTTTCACAATTTGAGCCTAATGAAAGAGATTCTTCTGAAAGAGATTAACATCTTTTCCATGACCACAGGATGTCTTCCAAGATGGTTGTTTAAGAAATGAGAAGCTACTCACTGCATCAGTTAGGGTTAAATAACTTGTTGCCAGCTGAAACATAATCATCAATGCAATAATTATCCAATGGGAGGCTCTTACCTATTTGCTTAGTGAAATCCAGATGGTGACCTTTTTTTTATCGGGCAGCGTATTATTACTTTACTCATTACTGTATTGACCCGAATATAAGACAATGTTTATTTCTTGGACATACATCTGAAAAAACATGGTCATCTTCTATTCAGGGTCTAAGTGAAAGAAAGTGAAAGTGACGACGTATTGTCAAGTATGGTGACCCATACTCAAAATTGGTCCTCTGCATTTAACCCATCATGAGTGCTCAAGGGCACTCCATGGTATTAAAGGAGGAAAGAGCGCTGTTCCCCCACCATCAATTCCTGCTGGTGCAGGAATCAAACCAGCAACCTTTGGGTTACAAACCCAACTCATTACCATTAGGCCATGGCTACCCATGACTGCCTAGACTTTGACATGGCAATAATAAACCCACAACAATAGGTGGCACCAAATATGCAAGAAATATGTAATGTAACATGTGTAACACGTTCCTTTAAATGCTAATGAACTCTGCTCACTCAGCCCCTATTTCTGTGGGATGACGAGCCATACTTTTTACATTAGCCGCATTTAGCCATGGAACTTGCTAACTAGCAGGTTATTAGGAAAGTTGATTTGCAAAAATTCATAAAAATATTATACTCACTTCTTCTGTAGGTGAAGCTGGATCATGAGTGATTCCAACAACAGAACACCTCAGTCACTTAGGAGACACTCTTGTCTTCCCCTGCACAGGCACCGAAACAATGGCGGACTATACACAGCTCACTCAGGTCGGGTCAGAGGTAAGACAGTCATGTCAATCAACTATCGTTGGAGCGGCCTTGGTCGGTGTAACGTCACTCAGCCAAGAAACTGAGAATAGCTTGATTTGAAAAAGGGATTAAAAAAAACACTGGGTGGATTTTATCATTATAGGGTGGATGTGTACACACACTGCCAACACACATTGCATTTTTTTTTTCTTAATAAAACACAAGATTTTGTTTTCAAAAAGTCTTTTTTCCAAAAGGCACCCTTTGAAAAAGGGGGGTCATCTTATCATCAGGGTCGTCTTATATTCGAAATAATACGGTACTTTCTGGAAACAGTAATTAGTTACACTACTAGCTACCTTTTCCTTCATGCTCCACAGAAGTTATAATTGCGTATCTTATCCAAACAAATTCTTCTGAAATGTTCCTAACAATATTTTTCTGCCTCATCATTTGACCAAAATCTACATTGGATCACAGTCAGAAATTATTACAAACACTCAGTGGTGATTGAAAGTGACTTTTAATTGTCATTTGTAGCTTGAAGCTAATCGTAGCTATAATTTCTCTGTTCCTTTAAATCATGTAAGTTGCTAGGTGGGGCCTCAATCAGTCTTGTTTGTTCAGTAAATCCTACAGATGCTCGACTGGACTGAGATCTAGGGAATTTGGAGGCCAAGTCAATGCCCCAAACTCGTTGTTGTGCTCCTCAAATTATTCCTGAACCATTTTTGCTTTGTGGCAGGGGGCATTATCCTGCTGAAAGAGGCCACAGCCACCATGGAATACCGTTTCCATGAACATGTCTGAAACAATGCTAAGGTAGGTGGTATGTGTCAAAGTAACATCCACATGGATGGCAGGACTCAAGGTTTCCTAGAAGAACATTACCCAAAGCAATACACTGCCTCCGTCGGCTTGCCCTCTTCCCATAGTGCATCCTGGTGCCATGTGTTCCCCCAGTAAGCGACACACATGCACCCGGCCATCCACGTGATGTAAAAGAAAACGTGATTCATCAGACAAGGCCACCTTCTTCTATTGCTCCATGGTCCAGTTCTGATGCTCACATGCCCACTGTTGCCGCTTTCACACCCCGAGGACTGACTGAGCAGTTAGGCACCCTGACTGGTCTGCAGTTCTGCAGCCCCATACGTAACAAACTGCGATGCACTGTATATTCTGACACCTTTTCATCAGAAGCAGCATTAACGTCTTGAGAAATCTGAGCTACAGTAGCTCGTCTGTTGGATCAGACGACGCGTGCCAGACTTTGCTCTCCACATGCATCAATGATCCTTGGCCGCCCATTACCCTGTCGCCAGTTCACCACTGTTCCTTCTTTGGATCACCTAAAAGACCCCACCTCACAAGAGCTGCAGTTTTGGAGATGCTCTGACCCAGTCGTCTAGCCATCACAATTTGGCCCTTATCAAACTCACTGAAATCCTTATGCATGCCTATTTTTCCTGCTTCTAACACGTCAACTTGCTGCCTAATATATCCCACCCACTAACAGGTGCCGTGATGAATAGATAATCAGCATCATATTCCTTTATCTTTTAATATCCATTTAAATTATTGAGATGTTTTACTGATAAAATCATTGAAGTGGCGCTGACAACGTTACTGTGTGAGTGTGTGTCCATACTGTATGTGTGTTCGTTTAAATAGGAGAAAGTGTGGGAGAAATAGAGTAGGGGAGACCTGGGATGATAGTAACACTTGTTGTTTGAGCATCAGTAACTCAGTGGCTCTTTGATACATGGTAGCCACATTTGTCTACTACAATTAGAACTCATTTGTATGTGTACTGCATAATCACAGATTATGTGAGTTCTGGTTAAATACAAAGAACTCTGTTGTCCCAATCTACCCTACGACTGGGGTGAGCTGGAGATAGATGTAACAATTAGAGGTAATTTGCTGAAATAACATCCACGCTAAACATCATTGAAGAACAAAGAGAAAACAGTTTTGAACAACGTGAACAATTTAAACAGAAAAAAAAAACATTCTAATTTATTTTTTAGAATTTTAAATGTAGCGCAAAACAACTGCCGTGTGTGTTTGTGTGAATGTGCGTGCTGTCACATAATTATAAATGTGTCTGGGAAAAACAGCAAGGAGACTGCATTAACGTTTTAATAATTTATTGATAAACTAGTGCTTCCTCTGTTTTCGGCTTACGAAATTAAGTTGCCGATACTCATCATCCCCATGGTAGTGATGTGCCTGTATACATGTTTCATACGGATTACATTAATATTTGTTTTCTATTTGAATTGGTTCATTTGAAAGTAGATGTTTCACTTTCTATAGATATATTTTTCATGTCTGTAGGGCAAGTATACACAGAGTTTCAAAGCGAGTGACCACACCGGCGCCTCCATCTGTCATTCAGCTTCCTCACTCCACACAGACACCTGAATGTCGCACAATATTCTAGTTTGACATTAGATTAAGCGGCCATGTAGTCTAAAGTTGCTACTACTTACATATTTTAGATGATAAGCATATTTGAGGTCAAAGAATGATAGGTGAGCGTTTGTATGTCCTGCCCAATGTACTATATTACCACATAGACCAGCTGTTAACGATCTGTCCGTCACGGACTGTGTGATTTCGCCACTTCCTGTGGATTTTTTCCCCTGCAACTAAACGACTAATAAAATTTTGGTCGACCAAGCCTCTTCTCGTCGATTAAAGGTTAGTTGACTATTAAGGGACAGCCCCAGAAACAGCCACTTCAGGTTATGTAAGTTAAATACTGTAAATCTTATGATCAAAAAAATTATTTTCAGCTAAAATCTACAAATTTGCTCACAGCCATTTTTCCTGTGAGGTCAAAAAGAAGATGGGACTGTATGTTATTGATGACGTTTCCACAGCTTTTTTTGACTTGTCAAACTTGCAGAGCTACATCTAACCCTGTGTTACAACACTCCCCGGTCTTCCCTATGTGCCGTAATAATAAAATAGAATTTTGTGGCAAAAACAGTGATTCGGCAAAAATTCCCTATTAAAATCATGATTAATTCTCTTTTAGCTAAATTTACCTTTTTCCCTTACTTGTGACCATGAAGCACCTAAACACAAGAAAACATACAATTACCAAAACAGGCCCTGTTACAATTATGCAATGATTTAACAAGCATAGCCTACACGCTAACCAATACAATGCAGTTCTTCTCTGAAATAAAATTTGCTTAAATTTTACATTTTTTTCTGTGTTAATTTAATTACTCCTCCACACTTTACTCCATACTTTCTTTCTTTCTTTCTTTCTTTTTATATATATATATCATAGATTGGCAACTTTGTCCTAAATAGAAATAATAAATGGAATTATATGTTTACATTTATGATGTTTAAAAAATAATGTGTCTAATAGATCTAAGATGCTTACCTGAGGTTATCATTGTGTTTACAGTGTCACTGGCTTCACTCACTCCCATTTTACCCACTGTCCTGTAGCGGATCAAGTATGGTTTTCCAGACTCCAGTCCAGTCAGAGTAAAGTCTTCATCAGCTGTGTCTATGAGAAGCCACTGTTCTTCAGCTTCAAAATCAGCTTTTACCTGCCTGTACTCCACTCTGTACTGCACTGTTTCTCCAGTTGCAGATTTATGTAGTTTAAGGAAGACAGTTGTGTTCTGGTAATCCTCCACTGTCAGTGGGGGCGGTTTGGCCACGGCTGGAATCGTGGGTCTGTCAGATTCCCATTTTCATACAGATAGATGGAGGAAGCTTTAATGGAAGGATCAGAGATGGCAGAAATAATGAAGCAGATTCTCTTTTCACTTTTATTTGCCTCTGAAAAACTCCTGAAAAGAGATAAGTTCTCTCTCATCTTTAATATGACATCAGGATCATTGAACCACTTTCTGACAGATGCCATTAAAACCAAGTTTTCTTCCCCATCTACCTCTTCAAACTTCCCAGATCTGAGAAACCCCTGTAGTTTTTCAAGATACGGGTCTTCATTCCTCAGAGATGTGAAGGTGAAGCACACCACAAAATCAATATCAGGATCAAGGAGTATGGTGTTGAGACTGTGTTCATCTTCAATTTTGATCCCCTCCAGCTTCTTGATGTAAGAACTTAGGATGCTAAATTCAGACTTTGCATCATCTAACCACCGGATAAGCATCCCAGCATTAAAAGGGGAGTCCCTGTAGATCTTCAGGATGTCTTCTAGTGATTTTTCCCCAATTTCTCCTCCTCGAATACCAGGCAAAACCCTGGCCAGAGCTTTCTGGAGCACTGTCTTGTAAATGCTAAATGACTCCTGAAATGAGTGCAGCCTCACTTTGATGTCACTGAAAACATTTACCAGTGTATTTCTGCACAAGTCATTATATTTCCTATCTGCCTCCTGCAGCTGCTCCGTTATATCTTGAGTGATGGAAACCAGACTTGTGCTGATTTCTCTCTCTAACTGAGCTGCTTTATTATCCAACAGGTGAAGAGGATAAAGCCAGACTTTTATAGGAACTGCATTCTGTGGATTGTCCTTCAGCAGAGTGGGGAGCTGCTTGTACAAATCAAGGGCCTCCATGTATGTGGTGGGGTTTTGCTCAAGACGGACATCACCGTGAAATGTGCAGGTGATATTCTCAGCCATTTCCTTTTCAGCATCTGTCATTTGTCCAGTTCCCTTTCCTTCAACTGAAAATATAGGAATCTTTTTGACCATGACATTCAGTTCCCCCTCAGTCTCCTGCTTGTTTTCCTTGTCTGAAAACGTCCGATCAAACACCATGAAGACCTGAACTCCGTACAGTACAGCCGTGACCACATGAGTTGCAGTTTTCTGCTGAAACACCTGAGGGTGGGTGATCCGGCCCAGCTGGGTCATAGTGAGCTGTTCAAATCTGGTGGTTTCACTGTAATACATTGTAACTCTGGACTGTTGGTTTGAAGATTTGGTGTCACACAGGTACTTGGCAGATCCTCCCACCTCCACCAGCCCCCCCAAGAAGCTGGCCTTCAGAGAAGCATTTATATCCAGGAAACTGGACTTACTTGAGAAAGAGTCAGAGCTACTGAACTTCAAATCTGTTCGGGGCTGTGGACGACTGTCTAAATCTTCACTCAGTGATTTCTTATCCCAGAGAGTAACACCTGAAATGAGAACTGGCTTTAACGGTTATTTTATGTATGTGGACACAATGAAGTGTTGAAGTAAACATGCAGATAAAATAATTTAATATTTGTAAAAACAAGTACTGTTTTGTTTTGTTTTTTATTCACAATTGGGTAAAAAAGGAAATAAAAAGCATTTTAATGAGAGTATGTACACCACCTGGAATGAAGGAATCCCTGCGGCAGTCATAAAGCATACCAGGAACCAGAGTTCTTCCTAGGGCTGCCACTTCAATGGGCTTTGATGCCATGGCTGCAGTAATTAAAGTACAAAAAGATTATTTATAGATTGTAAGTTTAAAAATACCTTTCACCATTCGAAAATTCTTGTTACCATGTAGCTAAAGTCTATTAAGTATAGAGAAAATTTAGAAAATTTATTTCATTAGTTCTCACTGTCACAACTGGTGAAAAGGCAGACAACGGTATGTTCAATAGTAGCTTCTTTATTGAATTCACAACTGACGGGAGCTTCCCAATCTTCAAATAGGAACAAAGACATTCAACTTAAAGTTCAAAGGCTTGAAACATAAACAGTCTTAACTTGCGTTTGTAGCAACTAGTGATGACGAAGAGAGCATTTCTCAGAGGAACAGGTAAGTCAGAGCTAGAAGTCCATGTGCAACCTTGAGACCAGCCAACGAGGAAATGAGGTGAGTGCGTATATGTAGGTCCAGGTTAATGGATGCAGCTGTGCGTAATTAATAATCAAGAGACTGTGAGCGTGTGTAGGAGGCTGGCGTGGCAGGTAAAGTGGGTGTGGCTGGTGACTCTGTGACAGTACCCCCTCCCCTACGGGTGTCTCCTTATGCCCGTAACCGACGACGAGGACGACCGCACCCCCTGGGAGTGGGACGGTCTGGGTGGACTTGATGGAACTCAGTAAGGAGAACATCGCCTCAGTCCACCCACGATCTTTCTTCGGGACTGTACCCCTCCCAGTCCACGAGATACTGGAGGCAGCCGCCTTGCCACCGGGAGTCTAGGATTTCTCGGGCTTGGTAGATGGTTTCGCTGGTGTCGACTTCGGGGGGAAGAGGTTCCTCGTGCTCTGTGGACGGAGGGAGAACAGGATTAACATATGGCTTAAGGAGCAAGACGTGAAAGGTAGGTGCGATGCGGTAGGTATCTCATATGTGACTTCATTAATCTGTCTGTGGATGTAAAATGGACCAATGTACCGGGGACTCTTTTACTGGGCAGCCAGAGACGGATGTCCCGGGTGGAGAGGCAGACCAGAGCCAGACTCAGAGTCAGGCCAGATCGCCAGGGTGGTAGAGAAGAGTGAGCGAACGATGGGCGCCTGCATTCTCCTTGTGTCTCCGGTCTGCCCATTGGAGGTGGACGTGAGCTGGGTCCCATACCCTCTCGCTCTGACGGAACCAATGATCTACCGCTGGGACTTCGGTGAGTTCTCCAGTCCAGGGGAAGAGTGGTGGTTGGTATCTGAGAATACATTGAAAAGGAGTCGGCCTGTGGTTTCTTGACGGTGGGAGTTTTGTGCGTATTCTGCCCAGAGTAGCAACTGCCTCCAGCTGTCTTGGTGTTTATGATAGTAGGCCCGGAGATACCGCCCGACTTCCTGGACCTTACGCTTGGTCTAGCCATTTGTCTGCGGATGGTACCTTGAGAATAAGCTTACAGACACTCTTAGCAGGCGGAAGAATCCTCGCCAGACCCTGGAGATGAACTGGGGTCCCCGATCAGAGACTATATTCTCTGGGATTCCAAAAAGATGAAAGACGTGATGAAACAGAGCTTCCGCAGTTTCCAATGCGGTAGGTAATACTTTCAGAGGGATGAGCTTGCAGGCTTTAGAGAAGCGATCGACAATGATGAGAATTGTGGTAAGTCTTTGTGAGGTAGGAAGATCGGTGGCAAAGTCCACTCCCAGGTGTGACCAGGGTCGGTGAGGTAGGGGTAAGGGAACCAGCTTACCCGCAGGCAGACTGCATGGTGTGGTGGTTATGGCACAGACCGAGTAGCTTTTGACGTAGCGGGCGACATCCCGGGCCATGCTGGGCCACCAGTACCGGTTCTGGAGTAGTGAGAGGGTTCGTTGGCTGCCTGGGTGCCCAGATCCCGGAGAGGTATGTACGAAGTCCAGAAAGGCGAGGCGAAGGGCGGTGGGAACATAGACCTTCCCTTCTGGACTTCCCAGCGGAGCAAGTTCGGTGAGAGTGGCGGCACGGATCTGGTCATCTAAGTCCCACTGGATGGGACAGGCAAAGACGGTTGGAGGGAGTATGGGTTCTGGTTCTTCTGGAGCTGGATCGAGTTGATGTAGGCGAGAAAGAGCATCAGCTTTGAGATTCTTATGGCCTGGACGATAGGTGACTGTGAAACGGAACCTGGTGAAGAAAAGAGCCCAACGGGCTTGACGCGGGTTAAGAGGTTTAGCCTCTCGGAGGTACTGGAGATTCTTATGATCAGTAACTACTTCAAAGGGGTGTTGTGCTCCAGCCAGTGCCATCACTGCTCCAGTGCGAGCTTGATGACGAGTAGCTCGTGGTTCCCAATGACGTAGTTCTGCTCTGCCCGGGACAGTTTCGTGGAGAAATAAGCACATGGATGGAGTACAGGGTATTCACCCTTCCACTGGGATAAGACCACGCCCACTCCAAGGGTCGATGCATCTACCTCAACCACGAAGCGTAGCTTGGGGTCAGGATGAGTAAGAGTGGGAGCAGAACAGAAAGATTTTAACTGATGGGTTTCCGTTTGAGCATGGAGGTAAGTGGTGCTGACAGTTGGCTGAACTGGAAGATGAACCGGCGATAGAAATTGGCAAATCCTACGAAACTTTGGAGTTCCTTAACTGATGCGGGTTGGGGCCAGTCCCTGACTGCTTCCACCTTCCTCTGGTCTGAACCCTTTTAGGGGGTGATCAAGTATCCTAGGAAGTGTATAGTAGTCTTTTGGAACTCACATTTCTCTCCTTTTAGGTACAGGTGATGTTCTCGTAGGTGTTGGAGTACACAGGTGACGTGGCGATGGTGTTCTTCCAGGTTGGGTGAGTAAATGAGAATATCGTCACAAACCAATTGAGCATATCTCTGAAAATTAGACGGTGAGTTGGACAGGCCATAGGGCATCACCCGGTACTCGTAGTGCCTGGAGGGGGTAACAATTCGTCTCCTTTACGAATACGGATGAGGTTGCAAGCACTTCTTAGGTCAAGTTTTGTGAATACCTTGGCTCCACGCAGCTCCCCCAAGGTGGCAGGGACCAGAGGAAGGGGGTGAGTGAACTTGATGGTTTGGGAATTAAGTGCTTGATAGTCTATACAGGGACGTAGGCCCCCGTCCTTCTTGGACACGAAGAAGAAGCTCAACGCTGCAGGTGAGGTAGACGGTCGGATGAACCCCTGTTGTAATGCCTCCTCACACCAGGAATTATTTGGACATTACTCACCGCTGAGCATGGTGGATGGACTGGGCAGGTGCAAATGAAGTGGTCCTTCGCTCCACAATACAGGAACAAGGCTTGGGTGAGACGGCGTGAGCGCTCTGCGGCGGACAGATGGTAGCGGTCCGTCTGCATGGGCTCTGGTGCTGGAGGCGGTGGTGCTGGTGAGGCGGTGGCAGCGGGCACAAGTTCCATCTGGCAAGCGTTGAGGTGTTGAGATCCAGCACGCACTCAGTGCGAAGTGAGGTTGTTTTGAAGGGCTGGTCTTCTGTCACAACTGGTGAAAAGGCAGACAACGGTATGTTCAATATAAGCTTTTTTATTGAATTCACAGCTGACGGGAGCTTCCCAATCTTCAAACAGGAACAAAGACATTCAACTTACAGTTCAAAGGCTTGAAACATAAACAGTCTTAACTTGCGTTCGTAGCAACCAGTGATGACGAAAAGAGCATTTCTCAGAGGAACAGGTAAGTCCGAGCTAGAAGTCCGTGTGCAAACTTGAGACCAGCCAACGAGGGAAGGAGGTGAGTGCATATATGCAGGTGCAGGTAAATGGATGCAGCTGTGCGTAATTAATAATCAGGAGACTGTGAGCGTGTGTATGAGGCTGGCGTGGCAGGTAAGGTGGGCGTGGCTGGTGACTCTGTGACACTCACAAGCTACATTTACATGCAAACATATAATCCATCCCTCACAAAAATTAACCATAGTTTTATTAAAGTAAAAGTGTAGTAGCCATGGTTTTTTTGGCGTATTGATTACCATTTGTAAAACCACAGTTTTACTACAAATGCCATGGTTAAACTATGGTTAGAATGTAGTTACCATAGTATAGTAACCATGTTTTTTTTTGTTTTATTTGTAGTAAAACCATGGTAATGTTTTTTTTTTATAAGAGATGTGAAAGTTGTAAGTTAATGAACAGATAATTAAATGTAATTAATTCATTTAAAAAAAAAATCAAGAAACTAATAGACTATGTTAAAATAATAATAATAATAATAATAATAAACAATAAATCCAAATAAAACACTCGAACACTAAAAATATAAAGTACAAAATTCTGTCATGAAACTCTGGATGGCACCGCTGATTTCTTTCACATCAGCAGCCAATGAGCTTGCTGTTTTTAAAAGACTGAAAAGCAAAAGGATCCCCAACGTAAAATTAAAGTACAACAGGCCATTTAATAAAATGTTTTGCTACAAACCAAATTGATTTTCTCTGTTTTAGGAAACTGGAGCTTAGTGGACTATTGAATGTTCAGTGGTGTTCAAATCCCAGACAACCCTCATAGTATGAGTTTACACAAAGTTACACTTACCAAAAGGTAGTTGGTTAATATAAACAACCTTAGTTAAATAAGCCTACCTAAATAAGCTTTTTAAACTCTATTAAGATAGACTCCAAAGACTTAATAATAGTCAGTAAAATTCAAATGACTTAATGTTTAAAACAATAACTCAATTTAAATGACTCCTGTCAGTCAGCACTCTTTGTTATAGCAGTCTTAAAAGTCCGCATTCACAATACAAATTGTCATTCTTCACTATCAGAGTATTAGTACATGTGAGAAGAAGTGTATTAGTCTGTGGCAAAGCAGACTTGGATGAGATAAGAGCTTGTGATGAGAGTGAGTAATGTCTTGCAATGAGTCAGCGTTTTAATAGCAGATGACAGCACCGAGGGACCATCTACAAATTACATGATACTTGTTCGACATCCTGCTAATGACTAAGTTTGATGCATAGTCAATGAATTGTCTAAATTGACTTCAATGACACATGATTCAGTTTAATTTGTTAGGAAAGGAGGATCCAACAGCTCTAAAACCAGTTGGAAATCCTTTTGTGAATTCTATAGACCTTATTTTCCTGCTTCACGCCTTACGTTTTTGTTGTTGTGATAAAGAATCATGATCATGAGTGTAGCGTTTGGGCCAAGCAGACACACAATTGTTCATTTGATTTACTAAATCAATCATTCATTAAATTAACAAATAATCACAGACCCCCTCACTCAATCCACAACACTGGCTGCCGGGACGTCTCCAATGGCCCACCAGGCACCTGGTTACCATGGCAACCAGGATACCTCGGCCAGATCAGAAAAACTTTACGACTTACAAGTATGTAGAGAGAATCTTCCCCTACTTAAATCTCTCTAAAACAGAAACATACTGCTATAGGAAATGACTGCTTTTATTCATTCACAGACAAACCTATCTTTGACCTTCCTATCACACATAGCCCAGGTCATTTTGTACAGTATGACTGCCTTGTATTTTGTGTTTTCACTGTATCCTGTTGTATGCATTTGTTATGACAGATCTCTAGTGTAGTATAACATACCTATTGTCTCTCTGAATTCACATTTTGATGATCTAAAAGATGGCATATATTATATGTTGATACCTATGCAACATATTAGTGTTGTAATGTAGTTTAAAAATCCTTAGTAGTTTTGCATCAACACCCAGGCGAATTACATATGCAAAATACCATCCAAAAGTGAAAGTCACCATTGGCTCTTTGACCTTCTGGAGGCGTAGCCCCCAGAGACCTTAAAGGCATCAAACGATTGATCGCTTCTCTCTTCTCCTCTTCGCTCTCTTCTGCAAAATCTTCTGATCACTGCCCATGTGGAAGGACTCAGGGCGTGTTTGGCGGGCCCAACAGGCCCCAACATATAGAGCTGTGGCTCGGTAAACGGAGAGCCCACACACAACAGAGCAAAGTCCATAAATTCTGCGAGTGATGAACGCGGACCCTCGCGTCTCAGCCTCGCCCTTAAAGGCTGGTTTACGCCATCGCAAAAGATTTCAATAATTGTGCAGTCCGGGAGGGTGGAATAATTGGCAATGGCCAGAAACTCACGGGTATACTGTTCAAGTGTGCGTGGTCCTTGTTTGATCCTGAAAAGAATTCTGTCAGTGTCCAAATCAAATGAATGTCCGGGGTGAAAGCTGCTGGATCCTGTTGTGATGGAGTATTCTGTTACGGAGTGAGTGAGACGAGAGGCGAGCGGATCCATTCGCGAGCTTTTATTAAAGGGACGAGACAGATACATGGTCGAAAACAGGCAGGGTCAAAACAACAGCAAACAGGAGTGTAAGGGGAAAAACACAAGAACAGTCCGAAAGGCAGGCGTGGGTCAATCAGCGGCGAACATAATCCGTAAAGGGACGAGACGAGAGAATGGTCAGACAGGTGAGAGTACAAAAGGCAGGCGGCGAGACAGTCGAGACGAGATGGCCAGGCGAGGGAACTAGGAACAAGGGAACTAGGAACTAGGAACAAGGAACAAGGGAACTAGGAAACGCTAACAAAGAAAACACAACAACAATACTCCGTGGCTTGCATGGGGAAAGACCGGGGCTTTTATAGCGCTGCTGATTAGTCACGGGTGCTGACGCAATCAGCGCGATGGATACTGGGAGATGTAGTCCGGGGTGTAATGCAACAGTCAGTGTGTGATAAGGTGAGAGTGACATCTGGTGGTGAGCGGACCGCGGAACACCGACCAGATTCGTAACATCCATGGTGCTGAATTATCTTATAACTAAAAAATAACAGAGAGCATGGCATCGAACAGGAGGTTTATTTGAACATTAAATTATATTCAGTAAAAAGGAATTTTGTTATAAAATGTGTGAGATGCAACACTATAATGATTATGGGCTGAGACAACGATGATATATTTCAACAGACATTTATCATTTAATTTTGGACTTTTAAATAGATTATTGACATTTATAATAAAACAATATTTCATAAATAGAAATGGATGTAGTAGGCTATATACATATATGAAATAAAAGTATGGTGATTTATAGTATATTTATTTTATGTATATAATGACTCTAATTCTATATGTACTTGTTTGATTGTGTGTGTTTTTGTTTTACTGTTGTGATTATGTATTTAGAAAATACATTTATAAAATTATTTATCCATCAATATTCTTAATCTTATCTACATTCCTAATGTTATGCTTATGCAAACTATATTCCAAATTTACTCAGGTGATACCAAAACTCCTCTTCTATGTCATAGAAAGCATCTGATGTGTACAGCTACAGCGATACCCCTTATTTACACTAAATGTATTTAATGTTTCCCAAATTCACTGTGGTGGTTTTTATATGTTGTGAAGAAAAAAAACATTGCTTGCTCTGATGTGAATGTAAACAGGAAAACAGCAGGGTCGTCAAATCTAGGCAGTACTAATATACCAGAATTTGTTAACAACCTTTACACAAAATACATTTAATGTTCTCTGAATTCACTCTGATGATGTCTATACTTCTCTCATTTATATCCCAGAAAGCATATTGCTCAGATGTAAACTCACCTCGAAAGACATAATTCGAGGGAAATGGTCCATTCTTAATCATTAGTATTAATTTCTTCACTCTTTACACACTGCAAACATACAGTGATGCTAGCTGAAATAATATGACACCTAAAAACAGGCCTCCATTATTATCGGTGCTTTGAAAGGATTTGAAAATTTTCAACTTACCTTGTATTAGTGATGTTACGTGATGTACACTGCGCAATTTCCAATGATGCCCTGTATCTAGGCGGAAAATCACGTGATCTATGTTGTGCGAAGCCTTACTGTTTCGCTTTCTGTTCCGGTAGGATACCTCACTCCAAGTTGGCGCAATTATGGAGTTATTTTTGTGTCTTTTTATCCGATTAAACATACTTAATTAATGGCGAATTTTTGGACTTTTGATTGTGCTTCTTGTTCTTTTTGTCGTTTGGTGGTTAGTGAGGGAGTGCTTTTTTTAACGCACGAACTGAGAAACAGCCTTTGTTAAATTCACGTGTTGTCATTCTGCTCCTTTGTCAATAGAGGTCCCTGTTCTATTTATTAAGGCCGGTATGTTGCATTTCTTCTAAGACCGTTACTATTCTTTCTTAAATGTTAATAGTGGAACAAGTTCTATGATGATTTTTTTTACAGATGCACAACTTATATAAAGCTACTAAATGAACTTATGTATGGGTTGTGAAACGCATCAGTGCCCTAAATGAAACCTGCATTACACAATAAACAACTGGTTGGATATTCCATGTTAAATGATCCAGTAATGACGTGATTTAATTGTAAGGTTAACCCTGCCTGCTTTAAATGTTTGAAAATGATTGACACTTTAAAACATTTAGAAATTGAAATGTATAAAAGTAATGAAATGTAATCAGTTCTATTACTTTACTAAAGTAAATTAAATAGTTACATAACTTTTAAGGGTAATTGTAATCTGTAACCTATTGCATTTCCAAAGCAACCTTCCCAACACTGTTTTTAACTGGTTTTAATGGCATATCTTGACATATGCCATATATGGACCAAATTACTAGAAAGATAAAGAGACATAAAACCCACACTTTGTCTGGATTTGTATAGTGATGCACTCACATGCTCGCGAAAGACATATTATTAAGGTTTACTGCAGTTAATTTACCTATTCTTCTCTGTTTAGCATCATTTCATAGCAAAAATCTAGAAGCTAGACTCGAATCTAGGACTACAGGGTTAGTGAGGGTTGGGGAAGATACTCACATACAGACAGATAAAGTGGGATGTTTCAAAAACATGCAGCAAATCAAAGCAATTCATTCCAAAACATTGCTTTTAATGCCCCATTTCTCTTTTTTTTTCTCTAATTTTCTTGTTTTTATTTGTTTTACATTTCTGTATAACTGTGGAAATGAGTATGTATGATTTACAATAAAGCTACAGATGATTCTGGAACATTGGAGACTTTGTTGCACGAGTTGTCATTCTGTTCTGTTGTCAACAGAGGTCGCTGTTAACTGTATTAAGGGTGTTATTTTATAGCTTATTTCTTCCATTATTATTGTTTCTCAAGAAATTGTGGCACACATTACTCCTATATGTTTTGATGATAAATTTATTACAAATGAAGAGTTTACCTAAAGCTACTAAATGAACTTACAGGGTGTGAAATGCACCAGTGGCATCAGTACCAACACCTGACTAGTAGATGTTTCCTATTAATGACGACTTAATTAATCAACTACTGTAACTGTTCTAAAGCTGTGTGTTTAAAGTGTGCATAAAATCTAGACGTAGCTACAATTAGAATTTCAGACTTCCAGTAAAAAAAAAAAAAATAGACTGTACTGTAGGCTAATATAATATAAGCAACTTTATTGTGGGGCTGGGGTCCTCATTTATTCAATGCGTAAATTTAGCAATACAGATAAACATTAAGAAAATATGTAAAGATACTTTCAAAATCTTCATTCAGTGCACATATCCATTATCGTTTATCATTAATATGTAACTATCTCCACAGTATATAATGTAGCCTACTGTAACCGCATTTAAGATTTTGATGTGTTATCAGTTTCTGACATTTTAATAAAGCAAAGCTGTTGCTTTGGGAAAATTAAGCTTTACGCTAAACTGAAACAAGTTAGTGAACACAACATGTTTTATTCAATTAATTGGAATTTTAAGCCCGTCTAACTATTGCAGATAAATATAACGATATGCATTCAGTCGACTCGGGAGCTTACGCGATAAACAATATCACAGACCGAAACCACAGTTTATAGCTCATGTCTTACAGTTAAAACTAAGTTCTTATGTAACTTTTAACTGTTTTTTAAATAAATGTTTTAGAATAACTGCAAGTAATTTTGGACTAACGCAATTACAGATTAGACTACACAGAAACATAAAAACATAAAACACTTGTATTATTTCATGTAATTTGTGTGAGAGTGCACGTAAATATGCTAACGAAAAGTCATGTTTTTAAGCTCATTGTGTTCCATTTCACTATTCCTCTCTGTTTTATTGTACTTTCACCGCAAAATTCTGGAAGCCTCCATAAACTTCCTCTCAGTGACAGCTGACGTGACGTAACCGCCTGCTGTCTTTTGATTGGTCTGCTTCGCTGGACGCTTCCAGAAGTGTGTAGAGTTTGAACGGGTGCGCGCTTTGGTGTATTTAAAGAGCGGATGGCAGCCACTGACGAAACTGAGCTGAATAGGAGCGATCTGTAAAGCGAGCAGAACACAGTCTGACCCGACTTTCTCCGCGACGAGGTGTAAATTCATTACATTTAAGGATCTACTCTACGGTAAGTCTACCTTTATTTGACATTAGTGAATAAGCCAAATATATTGTGTAATTTATATGTTGCATAGAATATGAGCTTATATGTAGGCTACATTTAGTTACATGTATGTAGTCGATAGTCTCCCAAATAAACTAGAAAATTGTATTAACTAATAGGCAATTTTCACATAGAGAAAAAAACAGCTATGAACAGAATATGTTGTCATTGTTAGAGCACAATTCCTATAGATAATGAAAAGGCTTTTTTTTACTGTTATTGTGAGAAGTGTCACTTTATTGACTGGAAACAAACTGAAAATGGCATGTAAATTATCTTTGCACAATAATTTGTAGCAATACAGAAACATATCAGATTCTGATTGTTCTTTTTTGTTTTTTTCTACAGGTACGTCTAATCGAATATGTCATCTGCAAAAGGAATTGCTATTGGAATTGACCTGGGCACCACCTACTCCTGTGTGGGGGTGTTTCAGCATGGGAAAGTGGAGATCATCGCCAACGACCAGGGAAACAGAACAACACCCAGCTATGTTGCCTTCACAGACACTGAGAGGCTCATTGGAGATGCAGCTAAAAACCAGGTGGCCATGAACCCCAACAACACTGTGTTTGATGCCAAGAGGCTGATCGGCAGGAAGTTTGATGACCCAGTTGTGCAGTCTGACATGAAGCACTGGTCTTTCCAAGTCATCAATGATGGAGGAAAGCCAAAAGTTCAAGTTGAATACAAAGGAGAAAACAAGACATTTAATCCTGAAGAGATTTCCTCCATGGTCCTGGTGAAGATGAAGGAGATTGCTGAAGCTTATCTGGGGCAGAAGGTGACAAATGCAGTTATCACAGTTCCTGCCTATTTCAATGACTCCCAAAGACAAGCAACTAAAGATGCTGGAGTAATCGCTGGACTGAATGTCCTCAGAATCATCAACGAGCCCACAGCTGCAGCCATTGCCTACGGCCTTGACAAAGGCAAAGCTTCAGAGCGCAACGTCCTGATCTTTGACCTGGGCGGAGGCACCTTTGATGTGTCCATCCTGACCATTGAAGATGGCATCTTTGAGGTGAAGGCCACAGCTGGAGACACTCATCTGGGTGGTGAAGACTTTGACAACCGCATGGTGAATCACTTTGTTGAAGAATTCAAGAGGAAGCACAAGAAGGACATCAGTCAGAACAAGAGGGCCCTGAGGAGGCTGCGTACAGCATGTGAGCGAGCCAAGAGAACCCTCTCGTCCAGCTCTCAGGCCAGCATTGAGATCGACTCGCTGTACGAGGGCATCGACTTCTACACGTCCATCACCAGAGCTCGTTTTGAAGAGCTTTGCTCAGACCTCTTCAGAGGAACACTTGAGCCTGTGGAAAAAGCCCTGAGAGATGCCAAGATGGACAAGTCTCAGATTCATGACATTGTGTTGGTTGGTGGATCAACAAGAATTCCAAAGATCCAGAAGCTTCTCCAGGATTTCTTCAACGGCAGAGACTTAAACAAGAGCATCAACCCAGATGAGGCAGTGGCTTATGGTGCTGCGGTTCAAGCCGCCATCCTCATGGGAGACACATCTGGAAATGTCCAGGACCTGCTGCTGTTGGATGTGGCTCCACTGTCCCTGGGTATTGAAACCGCAGGTGGAGTCATGACAGCCCTCATCAAACGCAACACCACCATCCCCACCAAACAGACCCAGACCTTCAGCACCTACTCAGACAACCAGCCCGGTGTCCTGATCCAGGTCTATGAGGGCGAGAGGGCCATGACAAAAGACAACAACCTGCTGGGTAAATTTGAGCTGACAGGAATTCCACCTGCACCACGTGGAGTCCCGCAGATTGAAGTGACCTTTGACATCGATGCCAACGGGATCCTAAACGTGTCAGCGGTGGACAAAAGCACTGGAAAAGAGAACAAGATCACCATCACTAATGACAAGGGCAGACTGAGTAAAGAGGAGATTGAGAGGATGGTGCAGGAAGCAGACAAGTACAAAGCAGAAGATGATCAGCAAAGAGAGAAGATTGCTGCCAAAAACTCTCTGGAGTCTTATGCCTTCAACATGAAGAGCAGTGTGGAAGATGAGAACCTGAAAGGGAAGATCAGTGAGGATGACAAGAAGAAAGTTATTGAGAAATGTAACGAGGCCATCAGCTGGCTAGAAAACAACCAACTGGCTGATAAGGAGGAGTTTGAACATCAGCTAAAGGAGCTGGAGAAAGTCTGCAATCCAATCATCACTAAACTGTATCAGGGAGGGATGCCAGCTGGAGGATGTGGAGCTCAGGCGCGTGGAGCATCAGGTGCCGGTGCTCAGGGGCCAACTATTGAAGAGGTGGATTAAAGTTATGGACTTGTCACTTGTCTGTCAGAACTTTCTTAACAATTTAAAGATTTTTATTTTTTATATGACAGTACTGTTCTTACATTCCTGTTTTGTTATTTAACCACATGCCACTTTAATTAATCAATATGTATATGCTGTAAACATGTAAATACAAGCATGGTTATCTTTTATGGATTATGAACATTGTTAATAAAGTTTTTTTATTAAAAACATAAATGTGTCCTCATTCTGAAGGCCTGGTTACAGACTCCAATGCAAATCACGTTGATGAAAACATTAAAGTAAGGTTATAATTTGGCAGAAATGATTTTATGATAAGTATCCTAGTTTAGAGGGATTAGTGAGTCAATGCAACATACAGTAGCGTAAGTGAGCAGATATTTTCACTGATAAGTGTGACATCACACAACACAATCAGTCGACACCACAGACGTCAACATTCACTATATAAAACCCAACAAGGGTGACACAGATTTCAAAGGAACGAACAAACAATAAACTAAAACACGTCTTTCATCTGTCTTCAACTTTGTCACACTCATAAAAGAAAATTCTTACAATATTCTTTTAGGAAAAAAGGGCAAGACTGAGGGTCAGCACCTTCTGACATCTTTTTTTTTTTTGGCTTTTTAATATATTGATTTAGCTATTATCAAAACACCTTCCAAGCAGAATAGGAAAAGAGATCAGGTCTCTGTAGGTGTTGACCCGACAATGAGTTTCCACTCACTTAACACTTAAAAATGAATGTCTATAATGAAGTAAGCTGGTACCATGCTTTTGTGGATCAAATGAATTACAGGTTTTTGAGATGAAATCCTCTTTTATTTTCACAATCAAAGTAGTGATTTTCCTCATTATAACTGTAATTTAATTAAAATTTCATCATGTCAGTTAAATATTCAGCACAGCTGCTGACATGTACTATGTGTGTCACTTTGAAGTTGCACCTGCTGTGTGAAAAAAACAATTAGTGTAAAAGAGACGTGGATGAATCCTTGTGAGTGGCAGCATGGGAGAACTACAGGGTTAGTGAGGGTTGAGGAAAAGACTCACATACAGAGAGATAAAGTGAGATGTTTCAAAAACATGCAGCAAATCAAAGCAATTCATTCCAAAAATAATTTTCTATTTTCTTTTCCATTTCTTAAAAACATTATAACATTGTTGCTTTTTAATGCCCCATTTATCTTATTTTTTCTCTAATTTTCTTGTTTTTATTTGTTTTACATTTCTGTATAACTGTGGAAATGAGTATGTATGATTTACAATAAAGCTACAGATGATTCTGGAACTTTGGAGATTTTGTTTCACAAGTCATTCTGTTCCGTTGTCAACAGAGGTCACTGTTAACTGTATTAAGGGTGTTATTTTGTAACTGATTTTTTTTTTTTTTGTAACTGAAATTGTGGCACGCATTACTCATATGTTTTGATGATAAATTTATTACAAATGAAGAGTTTACCTAAAGCTGCTAAATGAACCTACAGGCTGTGAAATGCACCACTGGCATCAGTAGCAACACCTGACTGGTAGATGTTCCCTGTTAATGACGACTTAATTAATCAACTAACTGTCCTAAAGCTCTATGTTTAAAGTGTGCATAAAATCTAGACGTAGCTAAAATTAGAATTTCATACTTTCAGAAATACAACTGTAAAAAAAAAATAGACTGTACTGTAGGCTAATATAATATAAGCAGCTTTATTGTGGGGCTGGGCTCCTCATTTATTCAATGCGTAAATTTAGCAATACAGATAAACATTAAGAAAATATGTAAAGATACTTTCAAAACCTTCATTCAGTGTACATAAACATTATCGTTTATCATTAATATGTAACTTTCCCCACGGTATATAATGAAGCCTACTGTAACCGCATTTAAGATTTTGATGTGTTATCAGTTTCTGACATTTTAATAAAGCAAAGCTGTTGCCTTGGGAAAATTAAGCTTCACGCTAAACTGAAACAAGTTAGTGAACACAACATGTTTTATTCAATTAATTGGGATTTTAAGCCCGTCTAACTATTGCAGATAAATATAACGATATGCATTCAGTCGACTCGGGAACTTACGCGATAAACAATATCACAGACCGAAACCACAGTTTATAGCTCATGTCTTATAGTTAAAACGAAATTCTTGTATAACTTTTAACTGTTTTTAAAATAAATGTTTTAGAATAACTGCAAGTAATGCCTTTTGGACTAACGCAATATACACAGACACATAAAACACTTTGATATATTTAATGTAATTTGTGTGAGAGTGCACGTAAATATGCTAACGAAAAGTCATGTTTTTAAGCTCATTGTGTTCCATTTCACTATTCCTCTCTGTTTTATTGTACTTTCACCGCAAAATTCTGGAAGCCTCCATAAACTTCCTCTCAGTGACAGCTGACGTGACGCAACCGCCTGCTGTCTTTTGATTGGTCTGCTTCGCTGGACGCTTCCAGAAGTGTGTAGAGTTTGAACGGGTGCGCGCTTTGGTGTATTTAAAGAGCGGATGGCAGCCACTGACGAAACTGAGCTGAATAGGAGCGATCTGTAAAGCGAGCAGAACACAGTCTGACCCGACTTTCTCCGCGACGAGGTGTAAATTCATTACATTTAAGGATCTACTGTACGGTAAGTCTACCTTTATTTTAAATTAGGGAATAAACAAAATATGTTGTGTAATTTATATGTTGCATAGAAAATGAACTTATATGTAGGCTACATTTAGTTACATGTTGTCTATTGTCTCCCGAATAAACTAGAAAATGGTATTAACTAATAGTCAGTTTTCACATAGAGAAAAAAGAGCAATGAACAAAACATGTTGTCATTGTTAGAGCACAATATCTATAGATAATGGACAAAAAAAGGTTTTTCTTTTACTGTTACTGTAGCAAGTGTCATTTATTGACTGGAAACAGACTGAAAATGGCATGTTTTTTTTTTTTTTGCACAATAGTTTGTAGCAGTAATCGTTTGTATTTAGAAACATTTCTGATACTGATTGGGTTTTTTTTGTGTTTTACCACAGTTACTTGTAATTAAAAATGTCATCTGCAAAAGGAGTGGCTATTGGAATTGACCTGGGCACCACCTACTCCTGTGTGGGGGTGTTTCAGCATGGAAAAGTGGAGATCATCGCCAACGACCAGGGAAACAGAACAACACCCAGCTATGTTGCCTTCACAGACACTGAGAGGCTCATTGGAGATGCAGCTAAAAACCAGGTGGCCATGAACCCCAACAACACTGTGTTTGATGCCAAGAGGCTGATCGGCAGGAAGTTTGATGACCCAGTTGTGCAGTCTGACATGAAGCACTGGTCTTTCCAAGTCGTCAATGATGGAGGAAAGCCAAAAGTTCAAGTTGAATACAAAGGAGAAAACAAGACATTTAATCCTGAAGAGATTTCCTCTATGGTCCTGGTGAAGATGAAGGAGATTGCTGAAGCTTATCTGGGGCAGAAGGTGACAAATGCAGTTATCACAGTTCCTGCCTATTTCAATGACTCCCAAAGACAAGCAACTAAAGATGCTGGAGTAATCGCTGGACTGAATGTCCTCAGAATCATCAACGAGCCCACAGCTGCAGCCATTGCCTACGGCCTTGACAAAGGCAAAGCTTCAGAGCGCAACGTCCTGATCTTTGACCTGGGCGGAGGCACCTTTGATGTGTCCATCCTGACCATTGAAGATGGCATCTTTGAGGTGAAGGCCACAGCTGGAGACACTCATCTGGGTGGGGAGGACTTTGACAACCGCATGGTGAATCACTTTGTTGAAGAATTCAAGAGGAAGCACAAGAAGGACATCAGTCAGAACAAGAGGGCCCTGAGGAGGCTGCGTACAGCATGTGAGCGAGCCAAGAGAACCCTCTCGTCCAGCTCTCAGGCCAGCATTGAGATCGACTCGCTGTATGAGGGCATCGACTTCTACACGTCCATCACCAGAGCTCGCTTTGAAGAGCTTTGCTCAGACCTCTTCAGAGGAACACTTGAGCCTGTGGAAAAAGCCCTGAGAGATGCCAAGATGGACAAGTCTCAGATTCATGACATTGTGTTGGTTGGTGGATCAACAAGAATTCCAAAGATTCAGAAGCTTCTCCAGGATTTCTTTAACGGCAGAGACTTAAACAAGAGCATCAACCCAGATGAGGCAGTGGCTTATGGTGCTGCGGTTCAAGCCGCCATCCTCATGGGAGACACATCTGGAAATGTCCAGGACCTGCTGCTGTTGGATGTGGCTCCACTGTCCCTGGGTATTGAAACCGCAGGTGGAGTCATGACGGCCCTCATCAAACGCAACACCACCATCCCCACCAAACAGACCCAGACCTTTACCACCTACTCAGACAACCAGCCTGGTGTCCTGATCCAGGTCTATGAGGGCGAGAGGGCCATGACAAAAGACAACAACCTGCTGGGTAAATTTGAGCTGACAGGAATTCCACCTGCACCACGTGGAGTCCCGCAGATTGAAGTGACCTTTGACATCGATGCCAACGGAATCCTAAACGTGTCAGCGGTGGACAAAAGCACTGGAAAAGAGAACAAGATCACCATCACTAATGACAAGGGCAGACTGAGTAAAGAGGAGATTGAGAGGATGGTGCAGGAAGCAGACAAGTACAAAGCTGAAGATGATCAACAAAGAGAGAAGATTGCTGCCAAAAACACCCTGGAGTCTTACGCCTTCAACATGAAGAGCAGTGTGGAAGATGAGAACCTGAAAGGGAAGATCAGTGAGGATGACAAGAAGAAAGTTATTAAGAAATGTAACGAGGCCATCAGCTGGCTAGAAAACAACCAACTGGCTGATAAGGAGGAGTTTGAACATCAGCTAAAGGAGCTGGAGAAAGTCTGCAATCCAATCATCACTAAACTGTATCAGGGAGGGATGCCAGCTGGAGGATGTGGAGCTCAGGCGCGTGGAGCATCAGGTGCCGGTGCTCAGGGGCCAACTATTGAAGAGGTGGATTAAATTTAAATCCTGTCTGTCAGAACTCACTTAACAATTTGCTTGAGGATTTTTGTTTTTATATGATATTGCTGTTCTTATATTCCTGTTTAGTTATTTAACCACAAGCCATTTTAATTTATTAAATACGTATATACTGTAAAGATGTAAATACAAACATGATTATCTTTTATGGATAATGAACACTGTTAATAAAGTTTTTTTCTTAATTAAAAACATATCAAATGTGTTCTCATTCCGAAGGCCTTATTACAGACTCCAAAACAAATCCTGCTGATGAAAACATTAAAGGTTGTAGTTTGGCCAAAATAATTTTATGACAAGTATCTTAGTTTCGAGCAGGGGTGCTCAACCCTGGTCCTGGAGATTGACCTTCCTGCAGAGTTATTACTTCCTGCTAAAGGAGCACTTGATAATTATAGACAGGTGTGTTTGATTAGGGTTGGAACTAAACTCTGCAGGAAGGTCGACCTCCAGGAACATGGTTGGGCACCCCTGGTTTAGAGGGACTAGTAGTGAGTCAATGCAACACACAGTAGTGTATGTGAGTAGATATTTTCACTGAGAAGTGTGACAACATCACATGACACAATTAGTCAGACGCCACAGACGACAACATTCACTGTACAAAACCCAACAAGGGTGACACAGATTTCAGACAAAAAAGATAAACTGTGAACATTTCTTTGATCTGTCTTCAGCTCTGTCACACTTACTAAAGAAAATGCTTAAAAATCTTATTTATGAAAAAAGGGCAACAATAAAAGGAAATCTTGGGTATTAAGACTTGCATGGCTCAATATAGCATAAATAATGTCTCTTACTGAAATATGTAGAAGAAAACCCATGAAAGTTTTGTTATTTAAAAAATCCACATCATTATATACATCTTTTGCACTATAGGGGGCGCCATTATTTTGATTACGTAGAATAGTTGCACTCTGGCACTGAGCTACCAAGTATAGGTCTCTGCAGGAAAGTAATGGGAGTTACCAGATCGGGGCATTTTTAGACCATGTTACCTAATTGGCTGATGTCATAGTGATGGTAGGTTTAGGGGTGGGGTTAGGTAAGGGGATCATTTTAATTGCATGATTTAGAAACACCCAGCAGTTCAAAAATGTCCAAAAAATACCCAGCAGTTTGAAAACGCCAAATTTTGCTCTGCAGAGACCTCAATCTCCTGAGCTACTCTATTTCTACCACAACACAACTTGGAAAATAAAACGCTGAAATGATGACCACAGCTACTGAAAGAGCTTACAGGTGGTGATGGATACAAGTGTAGGCTTAAACCAAATGCTGTACTATGGGTTTTCCATACAAAGAGTCTAAACGCACCCAGATAGGAAATGTGATTTGAAAAATCCCTCAGTGGCTGCGGCATCATGATAGTAATATTTCTATTTTATATTTTATTATTTAGACTCTTTGGGAAAAAAATCGATGGCAGTGGATCTGAAAGACGCTTACTTTCACATCCACATAGACCCCAATCATAGACTGTTCTTGAGATTCGCATTCAAGGGAGTGTCCTATCAGTATACACTCATGCTATTCGGACTGACCCTGGCTTTTTGCACTTTTACAAAGTGCATAGACGTGGCATTCTCTCCTCTGAAACAGATGGGATTCTGTATTTTAAACTACTTTGATGATTGCCTGAAACTGGCCAGCTCAGAACGGGAACTTATCGCTCACAGGTTGTTGGACTGACCAAGAGCTTTTGACCCCCAAACAGTGAGTTACTTTTCTGGGATCTAATACAGACTCAGTTCAAATGCAAGTTTAGATTACACTGGAACACACCCTGAGAATTCAGTGATTGGCGGAGTCATTCAATATTAGCTCAAAATTCACATTCCAGGTAACCCATCGTTGTATTAGAGCTATGGCCGCATGGACAACTTACCTGTTTCAACCAGGCATCCAACTGGGACTGACCTCCTGAAGGAAGGTGGTCATGTGCTGTTCGAGAGCAACCAGGCATTTGGCTCCTGGTCAGACCAAAAAAAACACCTGCATATCAACTGCGTTGAGATGATGGCAGTCTTTCTAGCATGGGTAGCCCCGTTCTGGAACAACCAGTTTCTAAAAGGCCATTCTTTCGAGCCGCTTCAAACGGCTGACCTACAGCCCATGTCACTCAAGACCGCCCTCCTGTTGGCCTTAGCATCGATCAAACGGGTTGGTGACTAGCAAGCGCTTTCTGTTAGCGCTTTCTATCTGGAGTTTGGGCCCAACGACTGGATGGTTCTCAAACTGAGATGCAGATATGTACCTAAGGTGCTCTCAACAAGTCTTCACCCTGTTAGCACTCCCCATGGCGGATGGTGAAAAGGGTCCCAATATACAGGCATATGCTGCGGCTGGCTTGCTGTGCCCCATATAGGTGTGAAGACATTCCTCTTGTGGTCCACCGGACATGGCCTCCTCCTGGGCGTGGTCCAGCAGGATTTCTATTGGTGAGATTTGTGCGGCTGCCAACTGGTCATCGCTCTCCACTTTTAGTAGATTTTACAATTTAGGTGTGGATTCTATCTACCTTATTCCTGTCTTTGAGTGGAAGGGCAGTAGTGAATAGAACTCAGAATGGTACCTCAGGTCTCCTATAGCTCAAGCTCCTGAGTCTTCAATAGAGTGCTGTTGAGTTGGGTTTGTAAGCAGGCTTTGTTCTGCATTTAAGCATGGTGCTGTTGAGGGCATTCCCAAAGCATCAACAATGCAACAAGAGAAACCGTTCAATAGGAATTGCTCCAGTTTCTAACATAACCTTGGTTTCCTAAGATAGGAGAACAAGCATTACGTTGCCTTGCTATAAGCTGCAAGCAAATCAATTTATCTCAGGGAACCGAGGTTACATTAGTAACCATAGTGTTTCCACTTACTTAACACTTAAAAATGAATATCTATAATGAAGTAAGTTGGCACCATGCTTGTGCCATCAAATGAACTGCAGATTGTTTTCACAAAATTGATAAAAATATGATTAAAAATCTTATTTATATTTTCCCAAACAAATTATTGAATTTCCCCATCATAACTTTGCTGAACATTTCATCATAGTTTAATACTCAGCGTAGCTGCTGACATGTACTGTGTCAGTTTGAAGTTGCACCTGCTGAATGAAAAAAAAATGAGTGTGAAATCAGAATGTTTACATCAAGCTGGCCTTGTGATAGCGCAGAAAGCTAAAACATTTAAATCAGAGACACAGCAGTTAGACGCACCACATAACTTTAACCTCGGAGCACCACTGCAGCGCTTGTCTCGTTGGTGTTGTGGACTGATGTTTTATTTGCAGAAATGGAGCAGAAAGTTGTTCTCATTACTGGATGCTCCTCAGGAATTGGACTCAGCCTGGCTGTGCATCTCGCATCAAATCCGTCGAAAGCCTACAAAGGTAACTGATGTGACACAAAACAAAGGTTATTTTTAATTTGCTTTATAATAATGTATGTTTGAAAATTACAGTTAACTTTAGTGAAGAGTCTGCGTTGTATATAGTTACAATCACTGTATGAATGATTATTAATGTTTAGTCTACGCTACCATGCGGAACTTGGACAAGAAGCAGCGGCTGCTGGAGAGCGTGAGAGGACTGCATAAAGACACTATGGCCATACTACAAATGGATGTGACAGACCAGCAGTCTATACTCGATGCTAAGAGAAATGTTACAGAGGGCAGAATTGATATACTAGGTAAGAGGAAGTAAGACATTCTGGCCTTTCAAAAAGAAGACGTTTAAATAAATGCAACCTTAAAAGCCCAAATGAACAAGCATCCTTTAAATAAATTATGTATATAAACCCATGTTTTAACCAAAGGGGTCAATTATTTCTTTAATTCTCTCCCAATATCTTTGTGTTAGTTTGTAATGCAGGTGTCGGTCTGATGGGTCCTCTGGAAGCCCAATCACTGGACACTATACATGCGGTGTTGGACGTCAATCTGCTGGGCACCATCCGCACCATACAGACCTTCCTACCAGACATGAAGAGAAAGAGGCATGGACGAATCCTTGTGACCGGCAGCATGGGAGGACTACAGGGTTAGTGGGGGTGAAGGGAGAGGCTTAAAGAGAAAGAGAAAGTGAGATTAAAAAAAAAAAAAAAAAAACATGCAGCGAAGCAAAGCAATTCATTTCAGAAATATTTTTCTTAATCAGTACTTTTTTTTTTTTTCTAAAGAACATTGTCACATTTATTTATAACACTTTATACAACACAGATTTTCAAAACAGCTTTACAGTAATAAACAGGAAAATAATAGTGTTGTTACTGTAGCTAACTCACGATGGCTTGAATAAGCCACACATAATCCAATGTCCTTGGACATTACTTTATTGAACATGATGGAATTACTTATTTACGTACTTTAAGTTGCAATGATATATAGTGGGCATCCAGCTATAGCTTTCCGCCTAGGTGTGTGGTAAAAACTACATATGTTCCCTCCACCGAGTCCTCATGAATGAAACTTTAAAGGGGTCATCGAATACAAAGTTCACTTTTACATGTTGTTTGAACATTAATGTGTGTTGGCAGTGTATGTACAAAACTACCCTATAATGATAAAAATCCATGCAGTGGTTTTTAATTAATCTGTAAAAATAATATCCCCTTTTTCAAATTTCAATCTCACCATAGTTGACTGACATGAGTGTCTTACCTCAGATCAGCTGTAACAGTCCGACCTCTTTGTTTCAATGCCGGAGCAGGGATGTAAATTAGACAAGAATATCCACGATTGAGTGATTGAGGTGTTGTGTTGCTGGATGCAATAATGAACATAGTGGTCGTCATTTACTCCTGATAATAACATGCTAGTTAGCAAGTTTAGCGGCTAAACGCGGCTAAAGTAAACAATCTCTCAGAACAGCTCTTCACTCCACAGAGAGTAGAGAGGGGCGGGGCGAGCAGAGCTCATTTGCATTTAAAGGAACAACCCCTCAGAATGGCATAATTTTTACAGAGATCAATTTGACAAGGTAAAAAGGGTGTTGTTTTTACACTTCCATTGAGAATTTTTAACCAAAGTATATTATAGACTTTTCATTAAGACACTAAAGAATCATATCGATTTGGAAAATGGGCATCCGATGACCCCTTTAAAAACCCTATGTGCACATACTGCCCCCAAGTGGTGAAAGCCCAAAATACATTTACCCTAACACATTGGTTCCTACAAGTGTTAATGTTGTAGAATTAATCAATTATGAAACAAATTCAGTGTCAGTTGTAAAGCAGCTCTACTGGAAGCAAATGCTGTCATCATTTAGCTTAATTTCTGTTCAGTGTTGATGCAGTTCACTTCGATAAGTGTCAATGTGACAGGGTTAGTATCATCATCAGCTTAATTTTCTTTTTTTTTTTCTCATCGGATAGTGTCAGTGCAGATGAATCAGTTAGATTACTATATAATATAATAATAATAATTTGTCTTTTCAATCCAAACTGAGGAAGCCAAAAGAGACAAGATCCTTAAAATAAGATCAATTTGCGTATGAAGCATAATTACAAAATAAGACAAATTATTTATTTTTTAAAGTAACATTTATATTAAAACACTTATTTTGATAGAATATTTCTTAAAGTAAGTTTATTTTTCTTACACTATTGGCAATTATTTCCCCCTTGTTTTAAGCTTTAAAATCAGTACATTTTGTAAGATTGCTTGCAACAAGATATAAACCCATACAATTTGAATGAATCAATGCATGAACAAACAAACAAATAAATAAACAAATGTTCTCTGTCTGAAACCCAGGACTACCATTCAATGAGGTCTACTGTGCTAGCAAATTTGCAGTAGAGGGCGCTTGTGAGAGCCTGGCTATACTGCTCCAGCACTTCAATATCCAGTGAGTATTACATGTGCTAAAACTACATGCATGAGCAAATAGAACTATTTTGCCTATTAAATGTTCCAAAATGATCCTTAGATAAATAGCTCAGATACCCCTAGAGTAACCTAAATCCATCTAAACATTTCATCTCTCCCATGCTGCAGTGTGAGCCTGATTGAATGCGGGCCAGTAAACACAGACTTCCTGATGAACCTGAAGAGCACTGAGCCCAGTGACGAGGCGCTGGAAGTTGACACATACACACGCAGCCTGTATGATCAGTACCTGCAGCACTGCCAGTCTGTGTTCCAGAACGCAGCTCAGGACACCGATGACATCATACAGGTGCTACAGCAAGCAGCCAGAACGTCAAACCTTGACAGGGTGATCAGGGCTTGATTCAGAGCCAAATAAAGATATGAAATTGATTTGAGTTTAATTATTTTATCATTTAATATTTAAAAATCAGAATTTTTATGAATGTATCTTAACGGCATAGTTTACCCAAAAATGAAAATTCTGTCATTAATGACTCATGACGTTTCAAACCCGTAAGACCTTTGTTCATCTTCAGAACACAAATTAAGATATTTTTGATGAAATCCAAGAGCTTTCTGACCCTGCTGAAGGCACTGAAGACTGGAGTAATGATGTTGAAAATTCAGCTTTGAAACCATAGGAATAAATGACATTTTAAAATGTATTCAAATAGAAAACATATTTATTTTAAATAGTACAAATATTTCACATTTTTACTGTTTTTGCAGTACTTTGGATTAAATAATCGCAGGCTTGGTGAGCAGAAGAGACTTAAAAAACATTAAAAAACGTACTTTTGACTGGCAGTGTACATCTATCTATCTATGTTGGAAATATTGTTTTCTAAGGTATTCTATACTACACATATTACCATGTCTGTTTTAACATGTTCCATCTTGTCTCTGCTTTTAGGTGTATATGGAGGCAATCGAAGCCCAGACTCCATTCTTCAGATATTACACTAACAGAGCCCTGCTACCCATGAGCAGCCTGAAGCTCACCTCCATGGATGGCTCTCAGTACATCCGAGCAATGAGCAAGCTCATCTTTTCCGCACCCAATACAGATCCACGGATATGATCGTGTAAGATTCTTTTCATAAGCCCTGACGTATGGAACACACTATATTTACAAATTACAAATTAAGCTTTTGGCTGAAACTAGTGCTGCAGTGTTTCTACTAGCACTTTATGCTAGAATCACTAACATACTCTGAATAACTATGATTTGTACAACACAGAACCAGTGAAAATAAAGTCCTTGTGTATTTCATCTACTCGTCTGTGTTCTTGAGTATTCCTCAGTGTTGATCTCTGTACAGAATTTCATCTCAAGGACTGTCTGTCCCTCTCACACAAGACCACCATCAGTGTTTCACATTTTTCTTCATTTGTTTACTAGAACCAGAGAACAGTGGGGGCAGAGCACATCAAACCAGTGCAAGGTCATTATATTCACTATTTTGTGAGCGTTTCATTCAAGGACACTGTGATCTGGATCACAAGCCAATGTCACTGGCTCCCAGCATATCACAGGTTCACAGATGCCTTACACCTTCATTCTGGTATTTTTAGATCTATGGCCTATATATACACACAAGAAGAAAGAGCTGCTTAACCTAACCTAAGTCAGTTATGTGATACTCTGCAAAAAGTAACAGGAAATTACAATTCCTTTGTCACAGTACAATATAGTTCCCAGAAGACAGCAGAGATTGTTCATTGATAGGGTGCAATAACATGCACACACTGACGTAGTAATTTGCGTATTCTGGCCGTGTCCAGTCTAAGTTGAGGACTCTGATCAGGGACTGTTGAAGAGGATTAGATCTAACACGAGCGACCACTTTTGGTGAGACAGTCACATAACCAACTTAAGCCACTTAATGCAAGGATCAGCTATTGCAATGCATGTGTTACTAGTTCACGGGTTTGAATTTAAACTTTAGTTTAAAGTCACAATATATCTAGTTTCAATAATGAACAGAACACAGCGAACTGGCCTTGTAAAGAAATAAGACTGATATATGACTGAAACAATTATAGCAACTGTGCTTGTTCCTCACTCTTAAAAATAAAGGTTCCAGAAGTGCCATAGAAAACCTATTTTTGGTTCCAAAAAGAACCTTTTAGTGAATAGTTCCTAAAATAAACATTTTTTTTCTTAGTGTGAAGAATATTTTAGTAATTTAAAGAAGCTTTTTCCACCGTGAAGAACCTTTTGCATAATAGCGAAGGTTTCATGATTGTTAAAGGTTTTTAATGGAATCTTCACTGCCAGTAAAGAACCTTTATTTAGAACTATATAATGTGCATGTCTTAGACTTAAAATAAACTAGTGTATTCAACTGTTTCTTCATGCACTGATTAAAGCCAAATAACTAAAATGATCAAGTGTGTAGAGCATTCAGTGCAGACATAACTCTTTATATCACATTCAATTGCCTGCACTATAGGCTGATATAAGTGATATAAGTACTGGTGTATCATGTGTCTGCCATGTGTACCGCAGTGCCAACTCACCTGAAACTGTGGACTTTGATCTGATCGCAATAGCCCACATTTTCTACATCAAGACCGTTCTTGCAGCGCCATGGTTGATGTTCCAGTTATTACACAACAGAAATGAGTTGAACTTTGTAGTCCTGTACTGGATGAAAAGTTAACATTTAAACCTGTCCGTGGCATTACCTTAATTCCAGGAGCCAATCACTGCGGTGACTTACTGACTTTGCCTTATCTGGATTATTCCTGTTCCTCTTTATGGGTTAATGACATGTTGGGTCAGGCTCAGACAGAAGCACATGATTCCTCTCCTCCAGACGTTTAGCATTTGAAAGGGATCCTCAACCCTGTTGCCTGTGTTCTTGACAGGTTATGGCCAATATTCTCTGTAAAATATATGTACACATAAATAGAGTAACCTTAGCAAACTTTTTGATATTCAAGACAACTCATGACTTATTTGTAATAATAATAATGATAATCATAAACTGCCTGTTATGCAGGTATATGATGTTATTGTCATTTGATAGTTACACACCACATTAAATCAGTAATTCATTCAATGGATTTTATGTTATAAATGTGTTTTGCCATAAAAGAAAAGAAAAGAAAAGAAAAGAAAAGAAAAGAAAAGAAAAGAAAAGAAAAGAAAAGAAAACTATGGTTGTAGGGTGCCTTATTGGCTACCTGTGCACCCTAAAGCAGTTGTTTCCCACTTTGGTCTTGGAAAACCTGGATATATGAGGTAGCCTGTTTTCTTTTAAAACAGTTTTTTAAATAACTGTGATTTCCAAGTCTTATGCCTCTGTGGGTGTTTTTATAGATTTTATTCTCTTAAAAAATAAAGGTTCTTTATTGCCATTGATGGTTCCGTGAAAAACCTTGAATCATCAATGGAAGATTTCAAATGCAGAAAAGGTTCTTTATCGTGGAAAAAAGGTTTACATTTTTAAACTGTTCTTCAACTGGCTTTTGAAGAACTGTTCACTGTAAGGCTCTGAGAGAACCAAAAATGTGACCCTCAATATTTTGATTTGTACCCTCAGATTGCAGATTTTCAGATTCAGTTTTATTTCGTCCAAATATTGTCCTATCCTAACAAACCATACATCAATGCTTATTTGTTCAGCTTTCAGATAATGTATATATATCTCAATTTCAAAAATCTGACCCTTATGACTGTTTTTGTGGTCCAGAGTCACAAATAGTTGTGGCATCAAACACCCCTTTGAAGCCTTTATTTTTAAGAGCGTAATATTTTTTTTTCTGCTAAACTCTAAAATATTGGGTAGAAAAGCTTATCTTTTATCCTTATCTGCTAAATCATAAACAAATGAAAAGGTCATGGGGGCTTCTGATATTGTCGTGAACAACGGGGGGCCTTGGATTTAAAAGGCTGAGCACCACTGCCCTAAAGCGCATATTTCTCCTTGTCCCAGACAATCAATGACGCGCCAAAGTGACACCCCTGAAGGTGAATAACCTCATGCACGTCTAAGTACCTGTGGGAGCCGCTTCTCAACTCCTCCTCTCAAAGCGTCACTCCACAGCTCTGCCCTTAATAGTAAACCCACTCCACTATCATTCAGTTCCAGCGAAGCCGCCGGTAATTACAGCCACTGACAGAATTATCATTGCGCAGTGATTGAACAAACGTCGAATAGCACAAATGGCAAAGAAGGCCACTTCGCTTTTCGTCCGGGCACTGGAAATGTCAGAAAGACAGTCGTGCGATGTCTTGAGGAGAAACTCCAATTGCACCATCAGGTAAATGCGCATCACTCATATATATATATATATATATATATATATATATATATATATAGACATGTATGTATGTGTGTGTGTATGCATATGTCGAAATACTTAAATTATTTAGGCTATTATACCTGAACTACCCACCAAATGCGTACTAACTAGTTCAGAACACAGCCGGGTGCTTTTAGTTTCTTTTACACTTTAGTCCAACAACTGTATGCGTCCAGTGTTTATTTAAAATGGTTACAGTGGTGAAAACCTGTTGAATTGAGCGACAATGTTGCACGTAGTTGTGAATTGTGTGGGAATGCTGAACAAAGCAAAAGAGCAGCTACCGCTGGTGTAAAATAACTCACGGGGTAGTGAGAGGTCACGAGACGGGGAAACAGAAAGAGCTGTTGCGAGCGGAGAGTACCGAGGGTGCCAGAAGAAAAAAACCTATAGTATTTCTGTCAAATATTATCGATGCTGTAACGTATCTATAACATAAAGTTTTTAAGCAGTAAATTAATTTTGTTTTTAAAAGATTGAAATTATTATTATTTTTTTAAAATCCTGAAAGGAAGGCAAAGCCTGTGCATCATTTGAACAGTGCACTGCCAGTGCGCGGCTGCGCACTTCTGGCGGGGTGCCATACAGCGGTGAAACGGGTGTACCTGTATTGATCGGCTGCTCTTTACTATTTACTAGAAAGTACGTCATTTTACCGGGTCAACACAGAAATTTCTAAAACACTGCGTCACGCTGTGTTTTGTACATTTGTTGTAAACAAATCTGTCAACATGCAAGTTGCATGATGCAGCTCTTTAGAGATACATGACAAGACTGTTTCTGCTTTTATCAGGTTAATAACAACTTGTATTTTTTTTTTCCTAGACATTTGAGCTCTTGTGGTATCTTAGCTACACGGCGGGTAAGCTTACCTCCTCCTTCAGCATCTTCTCAAATGGTGCCCTCCCGGAGCTTCATTAATTTATCAGCCCCCCTCATAGCGCGAAGAATGGAGTACTCAGAGAGCCGGAGCATTGCGTATGTACACACCACTGTTACGTTAAACCAAAAAACGTTAAACCAGAAAATCTTCACTTTCATTTCAAATCTTTGTTAACACAAGTTGATTTTCCCACCAGTTACTCACCTGAACAGATGTACGACATTGTTGCCAATGTGGACCAGTACCAGCAGTTTGTGCCTTGGTGCAAGAAGTCAAAGGTAACGAGGGGGCGAAACGGAGACATGCGAGCTCAGCTTGAAATCGGGTTCCCTCCAATCGTCGAACGCTACACATCTGAGGTCACAGTCATCCCGAACCACCAAGTCCAAGTGAGTCTAAAAACTATTTAGAAATTAGACAACAGTTTAAGCTGTAAATGCAAGACATTATACTTGTTTAGATTAACTGGTATTGATTTAACATGGATAAATCTGATGTTTGTCCTAAGCCTTCAACATGTCTATGCATCACAGGATCAGCTTACATACTAGCCAAGTAAGCTGTCAGGGGCCGTCTGTCTGAAGTGTGCTCTTGTGTTTCAGGCGGTGTGCACAGACGGGACGCTCTTTAATCACCTTGAGACATTGTGGCGATTCACTCCTGGAGCTGCAGGCCAGGCCGAATCCTGCAATGTGGAGTTCTTTGTAAGTAGTGCAACTGGCAAATACTGAGACATGCACTTACACAGACACACAGACTTTTACAATCTACGTTCATCAGTTTGACACTTCTTTTACTCGCGTTCCTCCTCTTTGGTGGTTTAATCCCATAATTCCTGTTCAAAGTGAGCAGAGGTATTAGACCCAGATTAGTGGTTATTTTTACCACATGTGAGTTGCATTTCCGGTTCTCCTTAAATAGACAGTAACGAAGACAGGCATGATAACTATTCCTTTGCCGGAGGGGAACTGTACGACCTAAATGTCACCGGATTAGACATGGTACGATGGACATCACAGGAAGGAGACAGGGATTTGGCGGATTAAAGGAGCCATTGATTAAAAGGAATGAAGACTAAAACATGAATGAATGATAGCAGTGCAAAGCCCTTGTTAATTAGGAAAAAAAGTGAACTCAGCTTAACTTATTTAATATTTCAAATCATACAGTACATAAATAAATTACATTTTGGGTTCAAATGTGCACTAATTCTACCCATATCTGTGTATCCCTTCTCTAGGTGACATTTGAGTTCAAATCTCTGCTGCACTCGCAATTAGCGACTGTATTTTTTGATGAGGTGGTTAAACAGATGGTCAATGCTTTTGAGACGCGAGCAACCAAACTTTACGGCACCGGCATTCATCGACAGAAGACTTCACTCAGAAGAGCAACTTAAGAACGGACACAAGGAGATACATACCAACCACATACATTGTTAAAATGTTCTGGAGAAGAACAGATCCTCTTTTTTTTAATCCAGTTTGTTGGATTTTGGACTGTCAATGCCAGCACATATTTTTGCTGAAAAAAAGAGAACATGTTTGAGAAGACGATTTATTTAAACCATAAGAGATATAATTTATTGTGATGAGTGTGTGTGTATAATTTATACATTATCTGTGGAGTGAAAGAGGAAGATGATTGCAGTAAAATGTGTGGAGGATGGATGCTTTTTCATATTTATGTTTATTATATTCACATGGTTGACCAAAGGGAAAAAATCTGCTTTAAATTATTATTGAATGCACTTTTTCCAGACTTGTAATAAAAATATATATATATATTTTCTTAAAACTGTTTCTTTTCATGATTTCAGGCTGTCCGAACCACACAACACAACACACACACACACACACACACACACACACACACACACACAAAACTTGAGTTATAACAAAGCGGTGTAACAGTGAACCTTAAAATCTTAAAGGGGTCATCGGATGCTAAGTTCACTTTTACATGTTGTTTGAACATTAATGTGTGTTGTCAGTGTATGTACAAATCTACCCTATAATGATAAAAATCCATGCAGTGGTTTTTAATTAATCTGTAAAAATAATATCCCCTTTTTCAAATCGAGCCGTTCTCAGATGCCTGTCGTTGCGGCGTCACACCCACAGAGGCCGCTCCCACCATAGTTGATTGACATGAGGGTCTTACCTCAGATCAGTTGTAACAGTCCGCCCTCTTTGTTTCAATGCCGGAGCAGGGATGTAATTTAAGACAAGAATATCTCCGACTGAGCGATTGAGGTGTTGTGCTGCTGGAGGTAATAATGAACATAGTGGTCATCATTCACTCCTGACATCTGAACAGCTGAAGATGCAGTGGATTATGTTTGTTTGTGAAGGGAATGCACCTCCCGATCTACATATATCCGTCTATGTTCGCGCAAATCATTCGTGATCCAGCTTCACTTACAGCAGAAGTGAGTATAAGAGTTTTTTTTAATGAATCTTTGCGATCGCCTTTCCTAATGATGTGCTAGTTAGCAAGTTAAGCGGCTAAACGCGTTAAATGTGGCTAAAGTAAACAATAGCTGTGTCCGAAACCGCTCCCTATCCACTATATAGTGCACTATATCGGGTGTCAGCCATTTTGTAGTGATGTCCGAATTCTGAGTGAACGACTTCATTCCCTACATTCGTTCACTTCTTTTTACCCACAATGCATTCTGATTTCGAGTATGTACACTCGCTGAAGCACTATATCCCACAATCCAATGCGGAGAACCGATGAGCTGGAAGAGAGAGCGGGAGCGAATAAGTTTGAATGAGAGATGCCGTTTACATCTTTATTATTTCTGCTTTATTGTTTATTTCATGCATTATTCATATCAAAATAAATTATATAGGCATTAACTCAGTTTAACATTTTACTAATGTAATGAGCTGGCATCTTTGTTCATTTACAAAAAATGATAATTTGGTGGATATTTAAAAATGTTTGTTTGTAGAGTATTCAACCTGATGTAATACTAACGGTCGCCTGAGGGCGCTCTACGACCATTGGCATATTACATATTACGCTGCTTGGGAGAGTTTCAAGATACTACAAACAATAAATACATAAAATTATGAACATGTTATTAATGTATGTTTATTTTTGTTGGCAGTATTTTAATAGTATTTAATGATTAGTATATTAATACCATTAATAAAACCATAAAGCTGATGCGGTGATATGTATAATTACAATATAAAGTCATTTAAAGTGTTATTGCTATTAATATTATTTTCTAAAATGAGGTACATGTAATATAAAAGCACATGTGACAAAGATGTTTTTCGGAACAGCTCCAAGTCTCATGCGAAGTGTGTCCAAATTCGTTCACTCCTTCTGATATTGTCCACTCAACGGCCATTCACTATATAGGGATTAGTGAATGAGTGAAGGAGTCAGCGATTTCGGACACAACTAATCTCTCAGAGCAGCAGAGAGAAGAGAGGGGCGGGGCAAGCATAGCTCATTTGCATTTAAAGCAGCCTCGACCAGAATGAAATTATTTTTTTGAGCTGATTTTGACAAGGTAAAAAGGGTGCTGTTTCACACTATCATTAAGAATTTTTAATCGAAGTATATTATAGACTTTTCATTAAGACCCTAAAGAATCATATCAACTTGTGGAAAATGGGCATCCGATGACCCCTTTTAAAGAGGTTTAACAGCATACCCAACCCATAATCTGCTCTTCTTAATAAAATGTCGCAACACAAGACAACACAATGTTCATACACAAAAGCCATAGGACATAATAGGTATAAAGCGCTTCCTGTTCTTTTGTGAGGTGTGTCCTTCCTTTCGTTCAGGTTATGTCACTTGCCAGTATTTCTTCAAGATTCTCCACAAACTCGTCTTGCAAATAACCTGAAACAATACACTATGATTCATACATTTCGATGAGAGCAACTATTTTACACGTTACGCCAGCGTTATGTGTTTGAGCCTCACAGTATCACATTCAAAATGCTCCTTCAGTGTGAAGTCTTGAAGGTGTTCCAAGAAACTCACATGATTTCAGGATCGCTTACATAAACCACTGCTGCCAGCAGAGGCCACGCCCCTTTTGGTCTAAACAGCCAATAACCTACTGTTTCTTCAGTGTTGGCCAATCACAGTTTAGCTTACACCCCCTTAAAACACCAGAGGTGAGTATATTTTCTTTAAAGAGATTTTCTTACAAACACCCTGACAGCAAATGTGTCCAACAAGATCCAGATTGACAGTTTTTGTTCTGTCTGTACATGTGACTGTCAAACATCACATTGTAACTCAATGCATTTCTAACTTTAGCTCTTGGTACGTTGAGTTACAAGATAAATCAGTCTATGTCTTTTAATAATTTGTCCTGAATTTTGTTTCAGTCTTGGAAGAGATTCCATTTGAAAAATGCATACTACTACAAACAGAATGCAATCAGAGGGGGGTTTTTCATATCATGTGGCATCCCAGGGTGCTGTCCTGCACAGATTGCAGAGTAATTCAGTTATCTGATAACTGATCCTATAGCTCATGACTGGCTCAGAGTGGGCACTTAGTACAAGCTCTGTGTGGTTAAAATGCCATCAACATATTCAACCATTCCAGATTGTGTGAAGATTTCATATCAGTTGCTTGAAACTAGATCTTTCTGAGGAAAATGTATAGTTCTTTCCTCTGCAGTCTCACAACCATGATGCAAAGTTGTGTTATAGGTGGTTGCTTTCTGGTCCAAGTCAAAACTGATGACATAGATATGGTTTATGGTTATGGTTTATCGCTCTTGGTCTGATAGAGAGGTAATAGCACACCTGTCCTCAACAAGCTAATGATTTGAGTCATCATTCCTGTCCATGGCTAAAATGTGCCAGGTCTCAGTTTAACCCTATAAAGCCTAACATATAATATAATAGTTAGCTAAATCTATATTTAGTTTATTAGTTTATTAAATATTTAGAAAAAATATTAAAATATTTTTATATTTGTTTTTTGCCGAGTATCATATTTGACACATCAAGGTTTTATGGCTCATATAGTACGAAAAAGGTGAATATGTACACTACCAGTCAAAAGTTTTTGAACAGTAAGATTTTTAAGGTTTTTATAGAAGTCTCTTCTGCTCACCAAGCCTGCATTTATTTGATCCAAAGCACATATTTGAAATATTTTTACTATTTAAAATAACTTTTCTATTTGAATATATTTTAAAATGTAATTTATTCCTGTAATTTCAAAGCTGAATTTTGCTGTTCAAGAAACTTTTATTATTATTATTATTATTATTATTATTATATTAGAATATTTAAAATATTGAGTGCATTTTTTCAGGATTCTTTGATGAACAGAAAGATCCAAAGATCAGCATTTATCTGAAATAAAAAGCTTTTTATACGATCTACATTATAACATGATACACTATACCCATACACTGTTTTTAAAATAATAATAATAAAAGTTTTTTTTTTTTTTTTTTTTTTTTTGAGCAGCAAATCAGAATATTCGATTTCTGAAGGATCATGTAATGTCGAGTAATGATGCAAAAATAAATTACATTTTAAAATATATTCAAATAGAAAGCAGTTATTTTAAATAGTAAAAATATTTCAAAATTTGACTGGTTTTGCTGTTCTTTGGATCAAATAAATGCAGGCTTGGTGAGCAGAAGAGTTAGCAGAAGAGAGCTCTGGAGTTGTTTTAATGCTTGCCATTAAAATGGCATTTGAAAAACACTCAAGATATGAAAATTTTTATGGATTTTTAAGACATACAGTTGAAGTCAGAAGTTTACATACATATTGCAGAATCTGCAAAATGTTAGTTATTTTACCAAAATAAGAGGGATCATACAAAATGCATGTTATTGTTTATTTAGTACTGACCTAAAAAAGATATTTCACATATAAGACGTTTACATATAGTCCACAAGAGAAAATAATAGATGAATTTATAGAAATGCCCTGTTCACAAATTTACATGCTTGATTCTTAATACAGTGTTGTTACCTGAATGATCCACAGCTGTGTTTTTTTTGTTTAGTGATAGTTGTTCATGAGTCCCTTGTTTGTCCTGAACAGTTGTTTTTCAGAAAAATCCTTCAGGTCCCACAAATTCTCTGGTTTTTCAGCATTTTTGTGTATTTGAACCCTTTCCAGCAATGACTTTGTGATTTTGAGATCCATCTTTTCACACTGAGGACAACTGAGGGACTCATATGCAACTATTACAGAAGGTTCAAACACTCACTGATGCTCCAGAAGGAATAATTACACATTAAGAGCCGGGGGTGTAAACTTTTGAACAGAATGAAGATGTGTACATTTTTATTTTGCCTAAATATCATATATATATTTCATTTAGTACTGTCCTTCAGAAGCTACAGAAGATACATGTTTCCCAGAAGACAAAATAAGTTAAATTTACCCTGATCTTCAAATTAAAAAAGTTTTCACCTCCCGGGTCTTATTGCATCGTGTTTCCTTCTGGAGCATCAGTGATTGTTTGAACCTCCTGTAATAGTTGCATATGAGTCCCTCAGTTGTCCTCTGTGTGAAAAGATGAATCTCAAAATCACACAGTCATTGTTGGAAAGGGTTCAAATACACGAAAATGCTGAAAAACCAAAGAATTTGTGGGACCTGAAAGATTTTTCTTAAGAACAGCAGACAGTTTAACTGTTCAGGACAAACAAGGGACTCACAAAACAACAACAACAACAACAAAAAACAGCTGTGGATCATTCAGGTAACAGCACAGTATTAAGAAACAAGTGTTTGTAAATTTTCAAATTCAGCTAACATTTTCTCTTGTGGAGTATATGGAAATGTCTTTTATGTGAAATATTCTAGGTCAGTACTAAATGAAAATAACATTTAGTATGATCCCTCTTATTTTGGTAAAAATTAACATTTTGCAGATTCTGCAAGGTGTATGTAAACTTTTGACTTCAACTGTATTTTTGCATACACACGAAGTAATATGTTTGCAGGCACAGCGCATCAGCATCCTCTCACACAGCTCAGTTAGCACATTAGGTGTCTTTGTACAATCCCTAGGGTTCATAATCTCTGTTCGCGGCCAACATTTGATCTTATTTTGGGCATGTCCTGGGGTAGACTCAGGGTGCTCATCACGCTCGTAGCCCTAGATAGTTGCAGGTCGGCGGTGTACCCTGATCCTGTGACATGCAAAGACAGATGCACTGACTGCACGTCTCACACTGCTTTGAACACACGCTCCCTCCTGACCTTGCACGATACAGCACACAAAACTTTACTGGTATTGGATTTCACAATGGTATGGAACATAGGATAGCAATGCAGATATGTTTTAAAACAAAAAGGTTTTTAAAGAACTCATAAAACAGTGTTTTACTTGCAGACAGAGCAGTACTATTCACACTGTGATATGGCTTCTTTGCATGAATTTGATCTACTATGCTGCTCCATAGTCAACTAAATGAGACTTTTAAAAGACCTTACTAATTTTCACAATTTAGAACTTCAATACGGTTTAAAGGAGTTTTGGACTTTTTAATCATTTTCTTTCGTCAGCTGAACAGCCTGCATTTCTATTCCTCACTCGTTTTCATTCATGTCGAAAAGTAAATATGGTGCTTCCGTGACAAAGGTCTATGAACTATCATCTAGCAGAAGAAGAGTTAGGCTAGTTTTCATAAAGTATGTCATAATATATTTGCTCATGTTGCAGCACTTACCGTAATGTGAGACTATTTTGAAATCCTAGTAAACTCAAGCCGGCATTGCTGACATCTCTCTTGACTAGCGCAATCCTTCCTTCCTCTGACTCAGCGTCACCTGTCCGTCTCCTGCTCAACAACACCTCGAACAGACCCCCATTTTACTACCCCCTGAATTATGACTGAAGACGACATAATTATGACTTTTTTAATTGAAGCCACACTTACAGTACACTTTCAGAAAAAAGGTACAAAAGCTGTCACAGGGGCGGTACCTTTTTAAAAGGTTCACGCTTGTACCCTTTTGGTTGTAATATGTACCTGTAAATTCCCTTCAGGTACAGGTCACATACAGAACCAGAAAGTAGGGCAGAAGAATTGCCTGAATTAAAATATGTGACCCTGGACCACAAAACCAGTCATAAGTAGCACGGGTATATTTGTAGCAATAGCCATTCATTGTATGGGTCAAAATTATCGATTTTTCTTTTATGCCAAAAATCATTAGGATGTTAAGTAAAGATCATGTTCCATGAAGACATTTTGTAAATTTCCTACTGTAAATATATCAAAAATTAAGTTTTGATTAGTAATATGCATTGCTATGAACTTCATTTGGACAACTTTAAAGGTGATTTTCTCAATATTTAGATTTTTTTTGTTTTTTGCACCATCAGATTGTAGATTTTCAAGTAGTTGTATCTCGGCCAAATATTGTCCTATCCTGACAAACCATACATCAATGGAAAGCTTATTTATTCATATGATGTATTAATCTCAATTTCGAGAAATGTACACTTATGACTGGTTTTGTGGTCCAGGGTCACATATGTCCTCGCTGGTAGCTGGTATGATACTGTGAGCTGTGATGATAGATGGTGAATAACGATCATTTAAAATGCTATTTACAAATATGTGCAAAACTAATGTTTGATCTATAATCAGAGTGGGGTATCAGTACAAGCTGAAAAATCAGGGATTTTATTTTAAAATAAAAGCATGAAATAAAAAGAAAAACAAATTCAGTGTTTTAATGTTTAATGGTTAGATTTCAACAGGATAAGATTTTTAATGTTTTTTTAAGAAAGTCTCTTCTGATCCAAAGTACAGCAAAAAAGTACAATTTAAAAATATTTTTACTATTTAAAATAACTGCTTTCTATTTGAATATATTTTAAAATGTAATTTATTCCTGTGATTTCAAAGCTGAATTTTCAGCACCATTACTCCAGTCACATGATCCTTCAGAAATCATATATATTATATTATGATTTGCTGCTCAAAAACATTTATTATTATTATTATTATTATGTTAAAAACAGTGGAGTAGAACTTTTTCAGGTTCCTCTGATGAATAGAAAGAATAGAATTTCAGGATTTCTCTGAAATATAAATCTTCCTTCTCTCATAAATGTCTTTATCATCACTTTTGATCAATTTAAAGCATCCTTGCTAAATAAAAGTATTAATTTCTTTCAAAAAATAAATACATAAAAAATTATACCTACTCCAAGCTTTTGAATGGTGTAGTGTATAATGTTACAAAAGCTTTTCATTTCAGATAAATGCTCATCTTTGGATCTTTCTGTTCATCAAAAAATCAAAAAATGTACATTGATGATAATAATAATAAAAAAAAATAATTGTTGAACAGCAAATCAGCATATTAGAATGGTTTCTGAAGGATCATGTGACACTGAAGACTGAAGTAATGATGCTGAAAATTCAGCATTGATATCACAGGAATAAATTACATTTTAAAATATATTCAAATAGAAAGCAAGTTATTTTAAATATTAAAAATATTTCACAATATTACTGCTTTTGCTGTACTTTGGATCAAATAAATGCAGGCTTGGTGAGCAGAAGAGAATCTTTAAAAACATTAAAATTCTTACTGTTCAAAAACTTTTGACTGGTAATGTATATTAGACTTTTAATTAAATCAGTCAGTCAATCTAATATTATTCACCTGTTTTCAGCACGTTTTCTAGTATTTCAATAAACACTCACGGAGGTCTGGAAAAAAAAAATTATCATTTCTCCACTTTAGCATTTGTGCATTAGCACACTGCCATCTAGTGAGCATTTCTTAAATAACCATATGCTTTTTAACACAAAACCAAATTATCACCAGTGTTCACAGAATAATTAATCTTTTTAAAACACACATTCCTATCATTATGGGGACATTCCATAGGCATCATAGTTTTTCTCCTGTATACTTTTACACCTAACCTATTCCTCATAAAACTTTCTGCATTTTTAGATTTTCAGAATACTTCATGTGTAGTTATATATGATTCATAAGCTTATTTTCTCAAGAGGACCTAAAAATGTCCCTACAAGGTCACAATTTATTGGTATTACTATATTTATGGGGACATTTGGTCCCCACAATGTAATGAATACCAGCACACACACACACACACACACGTTTGTTTTTGTGAATTGTAAGGACTTTCCATAGACTTATAAAGTTTTTATACTGACTAAATGATACTGTTTATCCCCTCACCCTAACCCTAAACCTACCCCTTACAGAAAACCTGTTTGCACTGTTACATTTTCAGATAAACATCATTCACTATTTTTACTAATTTTTTTTACATTGTGGGGACCGCAGGCCGGTATATACACACACACACACACACACACACACACACACACACACACACACACACATACAAAACAGCGACTGCAGCAACAACACACACCCAAAATTTACTTTAAAACATTAATTTCGTTTAATGGTCATCACAACTGAGCATGGATTGAATGAAAAAAGATTTAATTTCTATAATGAATTTTATTTTTAACCAGATAATTTAGCTAAATATCAGACACTGAACAGCTTCATCTGTTCTTCATACAGCTGCACTGGCATATGGACTGTAAACATTGTGAACTTGATGGCACGCTGCACATTTACAAACAACATTGGTGGCCAAAAAACTTGTTTGATCTGTATATATATAGTTAATAAAAATAGCAACTTTCTTTTTGCCTGCAATTTAGCTGGTCTGACATTAAAGACAATTAAGATTATTAAACACACACATGAAGCTATTGCTATTGCCGTTATGCGCAGTGGACTATTGCACTGTGTTAATGACAGAAGTCACTACTGACAAGATACTACTCAAATAAAACATTCAAAAACCACAGCCTAGCTATCAGGACAGATCAGTCTGACAATGACATTCTTTAAGTGCTCCTGCAAAAGTTCAGCTTACGGTCACGGCTACTTGGGAAAAAAAAAAAAAAAAAAAAAATGATGCTGAGAAGTTTCCAGGAACCAGGCGTTTTAGTTTCTAATCTAATTTCCCTTGTGGAGGCACACTAACATGACAAGAAGATTTATGTGTTTTAGATATATACGTGAGATGTTTTCTTCAGAAATGTGGAATGTGTTAGGATGTTTTCACAGTTTTAAAATGACTTCACCACACAATCGATACTAGGCATTTCGATTATTGACAGGTTACACTTACAGTTTATAGAGTAACTTAGTTTTACACCCTCACTTTTACACAAGATCACAAACACTAAAACAGGGAGAAAAGAAAACCAAAATAGTAACACACGCCAACACACTCACATTTGAAGAAGGAGTGCATATACACATTTACACATACATAAAAACTTCTTTTGCTTCCATAGTGCACAGGTTCAGTGAGATCTGGATTCCGTCATTACATGGTCATGTGTTCTGGAAGTACGTAAGAGATATCATCCCAAGGATGGCGATATAAACCTTGCTTCAACCGCTTCTGGTCCAGATAATGACCTGCATAAAAAGAGATAAGATTGTTTAAATAACATCATTTTATAACAGACACGTCAGAGATAAATCACACACACGCACACACCTATGAATCCCATGCTGCGTCCCAACACAAAGATTCCATTCAGTGCTCCGATCTCCACAAACTCATCTGCCTCATCACTGTACGAGAGAAAGAAATAGAAATGAGCGAGAGATCAGTGTTATTTTTACTACCATTCATGTGAACACTATGGAAGCCTATTTCTGCCACTGAATAAAAAAAAAAAGGTTATTGCGACTTTTAATCTCACAATTCTGACTTTCTTTCTCAGAATTTTAAGATATAAACTTGCACTTGTGGGAAATAGTCAAAATTGCGACTTTTTTTTTTCTTTCTTTCTTTCTTTCTTTTTTTAGTTTCTGCTTTGCATTTCAGACTTTTTTCCTCAATTCTGAAAAAAAAAGTCATAATTGCAAGTTTGTATCTTGCAATTCAAGTTATAAAGCTTGTAAGTTATAAGTTATTATATTAAGTTATAAAGTCCAATTCTGAGGGAAGAAAAGACTGATATGCTGCGAGTTTATGTCACACAATTGTGTGTGGGTGTTATAAAGTCAGAATTGCAAGTTTATATCTGGCAATTCTGACTTCATTTCTCAGAACTGCGAGTTTATATCACAAGTAGTGATAGTACACTCTACTGTGCTGGTGTTTTAACTATTGAAAATCATTTTCAGTAAATGAAATAAAGCTAAAGTAAAGCAAAACATAAATATTAGAGAAAAAAAAAACATTAGAAATGTTGTCTTGGCAGCTAACTGAAATAAATAATTTTAAGTTGAAGTAGTAAATTTAGTACACAAAATTCTTAAACTTGAATTAAAAAAAAAAGAAAACAAAAATAAATGCAAATTAAAAAATAATGTTATTTAACAATAAAAATTTAATATTTCATTAAAATAAATAAATACATATTTTAAAAAAATAAATAAATAAAACTGTCTATTACACATTTTTTACTTCAGTTTTACTTACCGAGTGAAGCCGCCACAGCTTCTCAGCAGATCCACAAATGCCACTCCAATGAAACCATCAACATTAAGGATAAGGTTTGGTTTCTGATAAAGAGAGACATTTTATGAAATTTAAAGAAAAACAAAGCAACAAACAAACACTTGAATTTCTCATCTTAAGATTGTCTAAATATATTCATTGACATTTATTCATAGCTGATGTTTTTAGCAAACACATATCTGTCTTACTGCGTATTGTGTACTGAGGATGTTCTGTGTTTTTCCTAATTTCCTCTGAAAGCTACGGTTACATTTACTATTGTATGGCGACTATTCATGGAGAAAATGTAGTACTTTCAATAGAAATAAATGCGGTCAGACATTTTAATGAGAGGGAGAAAGATTTTACAGTGCCGATTTCTCACTGGGTTCATTTACAATGTTAATACCAGATGTAAATGGGATCCAAGACACACGCAAGTGTTTGTACCTTTGAGGTAGTGATCTTCTCCACCTCCAGAGCATAGTCCAGCAGCTGAGTGGCAGGGAAATGCTGTTTCACAAAGTCTTTGAGGATCTGCACCCGCATGTCAGGATTATTGATCTGAAAAAAATAATCAGTCAGTAAAGTCAGGAAAACAAAACTGAAAGAAGCAGTGAGAAATTACAGTATTTAACATATGAAGAGTTCCAGCAAAACCAGCTAAAAGCCATCTCGGTGAAAAATGAGATAATGATACTGAGTGAATGCTCCTGACAGATAGTACACGTCCATCAAATACTTTTACTTTAAACTCGCTAAATTCGAGCCTCAGCGCAATCACAAGTACCAGTACTTACACAGAAACCTATACAAAGTAGCCAGAAAGAAATGCTCATTTTAAAGAAATACGTCAGATGGAATTAGCTGGTTTTGCATCTGAACTCTTCATATTTTCTAACACTTTCAATTTTCACATGTTTGTGTACTCACTGATTTCACCCTGTGTCCGATGCCCATAATGAGTTTGCCGTCTTTCTTCATTTTGTTGACAAACTCCATAGGCAGCATGCCACTGTCGAACGCCTTACTGAACTGCTTAGCAGCTGCGTCCAGGGCCCCTCCAAAACGGTCTCCCTAAACACAAAGAGAGCCGGTGATGAAACGGATGCTTTTCTGGTGCTAAACAGACTGTGTGAGAAAGTTTTTCGTACAATGGTGAGGAGTCCAGAGGTCAGGCTGGAGATCAGGTCTTTGCCAGCACGTGCACACACTATGGTGTTATGAGCTCCAGAAACAGCAGGGCCGTGATCCGCCGTCACCATCAGACACATCTCAATGAACTGACACGCATAGCGCGGCAGCCTGCAGAAACACGCAAATTATGTGAACGTTATAAAAAACTAATTAACACAAGTAAACGAAAACAGCAGCAGTCTTCAAAACACAAAGAGAGAAACACACCTCCTCTGGAACCAGAGTAGCTGAAGGTGCCACCCAGTCTGATCTCACACTTAATAACAACATAACTTTAAAATGATTTCTATCATGACAACTCCCTGAAGAATTTAGCCTGGTAATGGACATGACAGTGTTTATTGTATTCGGTCTTGGCGGAACAGATCTGCTACGCTGCTGCTGTTGTTGTAGATTATTGCTGTTGCTGCAAAGCAAGTACAGGAACTTGCTACTGTCAATACATATGCCGATATGGTGCAGTGAGTATTTCAGACATGCTGCTGCTGCACAAATAGCATGTATAATAACCCGTAGCAGATCTATACAGGTGGAGCTGGGGAGGTGGAGGGTTTCAGAGAAACTCTGAAAGCACGTTGCAAAGTGCTCTAGTGAATGCTAACCAGCCATTTAAATGTAAAGCAACAAGCTTATTGGCTGCGTATGCAACACAAACCAATCAGCACAATATTAACTACAGTATTACTACTACTTCCACTACTAAACATATACTATCTATGGTCCCATCACCCTGTTTTTATATGCATTTTGAAGTATCACATCAGAAACGAGTGATGGAAAAAAAAAAAATTTTATGCTCCCTTGAGGTGTTTTTAGACTTATGTGAATGCATGTAATGGGAGATGGAAAGACATTTACCCAATAAATTCCTCAATGTGCATCAAAAAAAATCATGTGACTTTGCATGATGGGCGGCATAACCTGACTAACCAGTGAACCGATCTTGTTGCACAGCATCTGAAGTGTAACTGCCTCCCAGAACTGACACAACTACATTCCTAAACAGCAGGTATCTGCCTCCAGAAGCAATGACCGCATTTATTGCGTTTCGTCTGCTTGCTCTGAAGTGCAAGTCATTTATTATTTATGAAAATTATTACACTCAGTGGCTTCTACTCTTCTTACTGATACTTAGTGCCAGTTTATCAGGAAGTGACGATTTTGCTTTATTTGACTCGTTGGATGGAAACTGTGCTTTTTTGCAAATGTTTTATGTGATACTTCAATTTTGCGCAACTTTGGATGGAAACCCAGCTAGTGAAACTTGCCTCCTCTGGAACCAAAGCAGGCCAAGGGTGCCACCCAGCCCCATCTCAGACTTAAAGACCTCAGTAATGGGCATGCCTGCATAAATGAGCTCTTGTCCCCTCTCATCACAGATACTGGTCATGAAGGATGCCGGTTTACGGATCAGACCCAACTCCTACAGAGAGAGAGAAAATAAAAGAGATGAGGCTTAAACACCTGACAAGACTCTTGAAAATGACTATTTGTCTTCAAAACGTATGTTATATGTTGAACTCACTCGTGCCCAAGAGTAATCCATTGGCACTGTGGGTGGAGGAACCTCTTTGGCAGGCACAATTACACCCTTGGCTACTAGATTATCATACACAGACCTATAGGATAAACAAATATATGGTTACTGATTAACTGGTTATGATGTTAAATGCGCAAGTACACAAAAGGTGACATACTTGATGACGTCTCCCAGCTCATCAAAGCTCTTGGGAACAAAGGCTCCTGCCTCTTCCAGAGCTTTGTTCTTAGCCACTGCAGTCTCAGACGCCTGGTTAGCACAAGCTCCAGCGTGGCCAAACTGGACCTAAGCACATAAAGCAGCATATGATCAGTTCATTCAGCTGTTAACATCTTAAAGTCATAGTAGTTGTAAGTAAGTCTTTTGGACACATTATAAGCAATGCAACTACCTACACACCTCAGATGAGAACAGGGTGGCGCAGGTTCCAATGCACCAGCAAACCACAGGTTTGGTGATCCTGCCTTCTTTAATGCCTTGGCAAATCTTGTACTCTTCATTTCCTCCAATCTATAATCAAAGAGATGACACATGAGTGTATTGCGAATTTTATAGTGACTGTAAACTGGGCTGTAAGAAGCTAAACAAATGACTCACTCACCTCTCCGAGCACAACGATCATCTTGACTCCAGGTGTGTCCTGATATCTCAACACGTGATCCGTAAACACAGAGCCTGGATACCTGCAGGAAAGTCACACCACACAGGTTTAAACTCACACGCAAGTTGTCACACTAACGAAATGCATCGAACCATATGCAGTATTAAAGAGACGTTGACTTGAACACACACCTGTCACCTCCGATGGCAACTCCTTCATAAACTCCATCTGTAGTGCGTGAGATGATGTTGTTCAGCTCATTGGACATCCCACCAGAGCGGGAGACGTAGGCCACACTGCCTGGTCTGTACAGCTTAGATGCCAGGATGTTATCCAGCATCCCACCCGTGTTACCAATCTTGAAACAGCCTGGTTTAATACCTCCAACCTACAACATATGCACACACCCACAACACAGATTTAATTAATAATAATAATAATAATAATAATAATAATAATAATAATAATAATAATAATAATAAAAAATAATAAAAATAGACAAATTCATTGTGTGTGTTGGCACACTTAATGCTATAAAACATTTTTTGATTCATATTCTGAATAAAAATAATCATAATCATAATAATAATAATTTTATATATATATATATATATATATATATATATATATATATATATATATATATATATATATATATATATATATATATAAACTATGATTAATGTTAATAGTAATAATATATAATAATAATAATAATATTATATAATTCTACATGCATTGTAAAATTAATCAAAAAATATTTTGTATTTTTATTTTATCATATATATAGTTAATAAATACATATCCAAAATTCTTAACTAATATTACTTAGTAATGATTAATACTAATTTTATATGCACTGTAATATAGTTTTTCTTTACAACGTATATATAAAGTACAACATAACATTATTACATATTTAATGATGAATTAATAAATATAATGATATAATTATTATATTTATATAATATTATATAATTAAAATATAATTATTTTGTGTAATAATAACAGTTGTTATTATTACTACTACTACTAATAATAATAAAATATTTTTAATATAATTATATAATTACACATTTATCTAAAATATAAATATAATTATTCTAAATAAAATATTTGATTATATATATATATATATATATATATATATATATATATATATATATATATATATATATATATATATATATATATATATATATATAGAGAGAGAGAGAGAGAGAGAGAGAGAGAATAATAATAATAATAATAACAATAACAACAACACAACAATAACTTTTATTATTATTATTATTATTATTATTATTATTACTACTACTACTACTACCAATAATAAAGTATTTTTTTTTAAATACATTTATATGACTACAGCACATATTTATCTTTTTTTTTTTTCAGGATTCTTCTCATTGGCCTGTAGAGGGCACACAAACCTGTACACACACAGAGCTACACATACAAGTATCAAACAGAAAGGCAGTTTGGAGTCATACCGTTGCAGGACCAATGATAGTGACTCCCTTCTCATCTGCCATTTTGATGATTTTGCGAGTCAAGGCCTCTGGAATACCCTCAGCTATGATCGCTATAGTGCGGATCTGTGTATACATATATACAAAAAAAAATTAAAATTAAAATTAAAAAAAAAACAACACACACAGACACACACAGAACATATGCACAATCAGACCACATTGGTTTGTAAACATTTTAGGAATAGTTCACTACACAGTAGAGTCAGATGAACGTATAGAGTGATCTGATGCTGATCTCAGACCTGTGGGTACTGCATGGTCTCTATGGTGCTGTCGTAGGCAGAGCGGAGAGAGGCAAAACTGATGAGCACATCTACTTCTGGATGTTTCTTCATTGCATCAGCCATGTTCTTATAGACCGGCAGCAGGATCTCCTTATGACCCCAGTAAAACTTCTGCTTATGGTCTCCACTAATTAAAATACAAATAATGTGTTTTAAGAATAAATATGCATATGCATGACGTAGGGACAATCAATCTAAGGAATACTGGGAATAAGTGACTGTGATTCTTAATATCACAGAAGTAAATTAAAATCAAAAGTTTTCACCCCTAGACATCACTCTATAATGGGAACCGTCCCAGACCAGGGTTCTAAGTGTAAGCGTAAGACTCACGTGAAGGGGTAAACCATGGCTGCTACTGAAGGCTCCTGTCGTGAGCACACATAATCGAAGTCCAGCATGCCCTGCACTGCACGCGTCTGCATCCCCCACACTATAGACTTGGTGTGGTTACTGAACAGAGTCGTGCTTTTGGCTACAGAGATAAAGACAGTAGGACAAAGAGAAACAACATTATTACAGAACATTTCAAAGATTTTCTGAAAACATTCATGAAAAGAATGTTATCTCTTTGTGTGATATTAACTACACCAGATGATATAAATATAAAAGACATATGAAAGTCATATGGGGGCATATTTGACCCTTATCTTGAATTCTAAATGTATTTTATTAGACTAAATAAAACAGTGAAAAGTGTGAACTCTAATTGTGCTCACGCAGAAACATTAATCTAACCTACATCGTGTAATGTATGCATGCACTCTTTGGGTGTGCGTTTGTTTGGTTTTTGTGTATACTTCATCATGTAAAAATTACATATGTGACCCTGGACCACAAAACCAGTCATAAGTAGCACAGGTATATTTGTAGCAACAGTCAAAATGATACATTTTTCTTTTACGCCAAAAATCATTAGAATATTAAGATCATGTTCCATGAAGATATTTTGTAAATTTCCTACCGTAAATATTTCAAAACTTAATTTTTAATTAGTAATATGCACAGCCAAGATCTTCATTTAAAAGTAATTCTCTCAATATTTTGTTTTTTTGCACCCTCAGATTCCAGATTTTCAAATAGTTGCATCTCAGCCAAATATTGTCCTGCCCTAACAAACCATTCATCAATGGAAACTGTATTTATTTAAGTGTATTAACCTCGATTTTAAAAAATGTACCCTCATGACTGGTTTTGTGGTCTAGGGTCACATATCGTTTTAACAGAACAAACTGGAAAACTAAATAAATAAATACATACATACATACATACATACATGAAAATAGTAAAATAATAATTAAAAAAAAATAAAAAATAGGCCAACATGCCTTTGACAATAAATAGTTCAAATGTAGCCCATATATGGTTGCCAAGCAATGTAGCTACTTACAGCGTAGCATTAATACAGGATGTGCGGCTACAGAGGTATTTACAATGGCTTTGAAATTGGCCCATCCATTAGAAGTGAAAATCAGAATAAACCGTTTTATTGTCTAGGGTCACCATATGACCATATGTTTCCCCAACATGCTCTGGCGAGGATTTCTAAACTGCCTATAGTGTCAGAGTTTTGGCTTTATTTTCCCATTGTTGTGCTCTGTAAACTCCTCATACACTATATGTACAAGTATTTGCATTGCTTTGACTGCTCTGTAGATCTAAGCTTCTCTCTTGCCAAGACCGGTCAATGATTATGATTATGCACAATGCTTGCACACTATTGGTAAAACCACTATTCAGTCACCTGAAAAGAAAAGAAAGCCAAAATCCAAACATTTTAGGCAATTTAGAAATCCCATCCAGGACATGAGAAAAAGAAAAAGATGTCTGGTCACCCTGTAATATCATTGTGTTGACAAATCCCCCTATTACGGGCCTGTAGGAGGCGCAACAACCTACAGATTAACCTCTTCAGTTTCTGTGATTGTCTGCTTGTGGGAGGGTGGTCACATTTGCACTAACCTGGAGGAAGTCCAGCACGAGTCTTTTGAGCTGATGAGTTTTCTGGTCCAGTTTTGACCTCAGAGAAAGAGGCCGATCTGGTGGAGGCGGGAGTCTGGGAGCGAGAGAGAGAGAGCAGTATTAAGAAATTATAGTCTGGTACGAGCAGCACATTAAGTTGCGGTCTCAAAAAGTAGTGGAGAAAGACTTGACAATAAAAACTTCACTTTACTGAAAGCCCTGGATCATCTAATGGCTTGCTTGAGGCTGTGAGAGGTTTTTAATGCAAGCACACTTAAAGACTTCCATACACACACACAATCACTCACTGTGGTACCACCGCTGGTGTTGAGAAGGAAGTTAGCAGTGTGGGCGGCAACTTGAGGCTCTGTGGCGATTGGCCGCTGACCCAGTGCCATTCCAACAATAGCGGTCATGTGGGTTTCAGTGCCAAAAACATGAATGGGGATTCCGGTGGTCTTTCCTACAAACAAAATACATGAGATCTCCAAGCTTTGACTTTACACTTACAAAAGTGCACTTGCACAAACTCACCAACTTCTCCCATCACTCTTAAACCCTCCTGGTAGTTCGGGCCGCCACGACGGACAAATATAGTGACTTCATGCTCTTTCAGAGGGTTCTGGTAATCTTTGATAGCTCTGACAATACCCTGATATATACAAAACAACCAAACAAACACAAAGTGTATGTTACAATATTCACATGTGCTAATGCAGATTGATGGTACTAATGCACAGCATGAGGGAGTCTATGATCTAACCTTGAATGTCGCCGCTACGTTAGTGAAGTTGGCAATGCTGCCTCCAATGATCAGGACTTTACCTGCACGGGAGAAAACAAAAGCCACACATTATATACCACAGATATAATAGACATAAAGGAGTGATTCTTCAGTTAGGGGCACCTCTGCCTACTTTACATTTTCAAAACAAACTTCAACATACAGAATCTTTCAGATAGGTTTCAGGTAGGTTTTCATATAATATTAATGTTGTAAATAAAAATATATACATGTACAAAATTTCAAAATATATACTGTATGTGCGTTGTTTTATATACATATTAAATATATACAGTACACACATATTATTGTGTTAAACAAAAACTTTTATTTTGGATGTTTTTACTTGCGATTAATTTTTTGACAGCATTAATTATTATTATAGTAATGATATCTTTCACTTTCTGTTTAAAAAAAAAAAAAGGTTAAGCATTGAGATTAACAGAAGTTAGCTACCAGTCTAAGTTAGCTACCATCTAATTATTTTAGATTTCTTTCATTTAAAAAAAAAAAATAATAATAATAATAATATATATATATATATATATATATATATATATATATATATATATATATGCATATATATATATATATATACATACTATATATATATATATATATATATATATATATGCAATGATATGTAATATATATACACACACACACACATATTAAATATTATATATATATATATATATATATATACACATATACAATAATTTCCGGTAAAAGGCTAATACAGAAAGTTGGACTTTAAGACTGTGGTGGACGTACCTTCGGGGTGTTTCTCACGGGTCATGAGGGAGAGGATGGTTTTGGCATAGTCATATGTTTGCTGCTCACTTGGAGCACCTGAATACTCTCCATAATTGGCCAGTTCATTGACTCCGCCCAGATCACAAATTGTGTCACTACGAGTAATAAAAAAAAAATCCCAAAATCCCAATTAAATCCCAAGAAACAGAGCAAGTCAATATTATTCAGTAAATCTAACATCTGTTTTATTTGTTTGTTTATGGGCATTAAAGAGGAAAACATTTGGTTTCTTGATCCTCTGCTCTACTCTCAGAGGACAACGCATACACATCCTAATTAGTCTCATTACGCTTTCTCTCGTTCCATCTCCTCCCTCCATCCAGAGAAAGGGCAGATGCTGCAGTGAAAGATAAACCTCTAGATAACTGTTATCAAGCATGGATGGGTAATGTCATTTAGCTCTCAGAGTCTGGCTCATACAGGTATCTGCTTCATCTCTCAGTTCATGTAGCCCAAGAGTTCTGCTCATTATACCTGCGTCTTCCTTCAAACCATCTATTCCTATAAATGGCATATTCCAAGCTACTTTTAAGATTTAGGATTTCATTTAGAAATGAGAAATCAGTCATTGACTCACCCTCATATCATTACAACTCTTTCTTTCTTTCTGTAGAACACAAAAGAAGACCTTTTGAACAATGTCTTGTGTGTGTTTTTGTCCAAACAATGAAAGTCAATGAGGTCCAGTGTTGCTTTGGACACCACTGACTTTCACTGTATGGACAAAACAGCTGAAACATTTTTCAAATTATCTTTTGCATTCTGCAGAAGAAATAAAGTCCTACAGATTTGGAATGACATGAGGGCAAGTCAATGACTGATTTTTTTTTATTTTTGGATTAAATATCTAGGGATTTTATACCAACGTGTGACGATTCAAGTCGGCCGAGACGTTAAACAAATCGTGACAGTTGCGTTTATATGAATGTATCTATGAAGGAAACTGACTGTCTTCAGAAAAAGTTGAGGTATTTTCTTTTAACCTTGTCTATGTATAATACATATTAAAGTCATGTTATATCCGCAGCCATGCATGGTTAACAGCGATAATCAAGCAAACGCTATATTGCTGCTGTTCCATAAGCGCCACCTGCTGTCAGAGAGTGAATTTGCGTCTTATTCAGCCTGTCTGCTGTTTTTGTTTCATTCAGATATATCTTTATATAGCATTAAATTTCACAAACATTTTCATTTATAATTTGTCTTAAATCTCATTTAAAAAACGAAGATTGTATTGTGAAATGTGATCCTGGACCACAAAACCAGTCATAAGGGTCAGTTTTTTGAAATTGAGATTTATCATTATCTGAAAACTAAATAAATAAGCTTTCCAAAATATTAAGAAAATTGCTTTTAGTTGTTCAAATTAAGTTCTAAGCAATGCATATTACTAACAAAAAATTAAGTTGTGATATATTTACAGTAGGAAATTTGCGAAATATCTCCATGGAACATGATCTTTACTTGATATCCTAATGGTTTTTGGCATAAAAGAAAAATTGAAAACTTTGACCCATACAAGTATACCCATGCTACTCACAACTGGTTTTGTAGTCTAGAGTCACAAATCAGTATCATAAATCATATTGCACCATGAGTTGAGGAAATTGTTACATCCCTAGAAATATCCCTTTAAACATTAGTTAACATTCATACATCATATGCAAACTAGACTAACTCCTGAGTGACAGGTACCTGTAGACGACAGAAGCTCCGCCCCCCGCCACCATAGTCCAGATCCGTCCACGGGGGTTCAGGATAGTGAGCTTAAGGCTGGCACCACTCTTAGCATCTAGATCAGCTACGTATGCCTCCTACAAAAACGTTATGAAAAGGTTTGTGTACTGTACCTTACATCAGTGGCTAAAGACAAAATCTGCTTTTTAAATGTACAAAAAAATTAGTTTCAAATCACATGGTAAATCAAAAAAAAAAAAAAAACATTACAAAGTCTTCCTACTAGCAAAATGCCATAATGAGAGAAATGAAATGCTTTTCAGTTACAAAAGAAGCAGAAAAACTAGTTTCTGGTGAGCAGACACGTCAACAGAAACGTCATAAAATAGCTTGTGGACTGTGTGTTGGTCAAATATTTAATGAAGCCAAAGCTCTTCCGTGTCCAACCCATATGGATCAACAACCAATTACAGTAGCACATCTGACAGAAAGGTAAGAGAGTATACCAAATGTTGTTTATTAATACACCAACTCTGATTTTATTCCAGCTAAACCAGCCTGTTATAACAGCTAGTGTATCTGTGTGTGCGAGACCAATTAAAACAGCCTTCTGGCAGATAAACACTGCCTCAATGCCTCATACTGCCAGCAATGATGCAGCACAGAAGACACATCACTCTCTGTCTGCACAAGCATGTCTCTTCACTGTAATAGTGTCTGTGTGGTGAATGAATCATTTATGAAAGGCTGCATCTAATTAATTATTAAATCATATTCTTTAGAAGAAGTGAAAGTAAGCAAACGCAGCAGAATCAGAGAAGTACAAGCGTCCTCTGATGAATCAACAAAACCGTGATAAACGCAGGCAGTTCCTTCCTGTTCCTTGTTGGGTTTACATATTAACTCATTCGAATTAATACAGATGCAGCACAGATGAATCACTGAAAATATACAATATTATCCAACAAAATACACACTGATTGTTACCTCAGGATAGGCCTCTCTGCCGAAGGGAGGGGGAAACTCCACATCACCCCACTTGGCTTTACACAAGTAATCAGCTGTGGCATCGATTTTAGCAGCCATGTCCAGCACGTACACTCCGTCCTTAGTGACCACTGACAGAGAGAAAGAGAGCTACTGTTTATCGGTTTTAACTTGACAAATTGATGTCACTTTGCATTTTTTGCCTGCCTTAGGCAGTACTTCAATTCAATTTCCACTGAATCCTTCATTTAAATCTCAGAGTTACTGAATGCTTTGGGTTGTGCTGTTGAAATGTGATGTTGAGGTGCACATGATGCTTTCAGGCACATCAGTGTTTCAAGATTTTTATTCTTATTGGCATATATGACTCTTGAGTCATGCATTCCACTGGATGACTATGCACTTATATGGTTTAAAAGAAAACAACCTGATCTCATGATAAAAACATACTGAATGTCCACTGAGTGGCAGTGATAGACCGATTGTTTTTTCCCCCCGGAACAGATGAACGTGCATATGGTACCTTTTATGTGACGTTGGTTTTGTACGTGTCACCGCAGTTCTGACTTGAAATGTCCATTGAGTGGCGCCATTGCTGGGGAAAGTTACTTTTAAAAGTAATGCATTACAATATTTTTTGCTAGATGCAAAATATGTACCACCATGTACATTTCGTGACATATTCGATTTGAAATGTCCACTGAGTGGCGCTAAAAGAGCATTTGGTTTCCCCCCTGGAACAAATGAACATATATATATGGTATTGTATCATTTTATGTGACATTGGTTTTATAGGTGTCACAGCGGTTGAAATGGCTGTTGAGTGGCGCCAGTGTTGGGGGAAAGTTACTTTTAAAAGTAATGCGTTACAATATTGCTTTACTGTCTAAAAAAATAGTAATTAGGCTACTTTGTTACTTTTTATGTGAAGTGATGCGTTACGTTACTTTTGCGTTACGTTTTAAATCTGGGCTGGCTTGCTTGTTTATTTGTTTTTAAATATAAAAAGTTCTCATTTTGGCAAACGTAAAAGCCCTTTCACACCAAAAGTGAAATGAATTAGCCTCAGGCTGAAGGAAATGTGAATTCACGTCTGTACAGGAGAACGCAGGAGAAGAAAGTTCAACACTCTTCAGTAATAAAAAAAAAAAAAAAAAAAAATGTTAGTTTAAAAGAACAAAAAATGTTAGTTTAAAATGTTAGTGTGAAATGTTAGTTTAATGTTAGTCTAATGTAATTTTTGCTTATTAGTATGGTTGAATTGGATCATCGAAAGGTCAGCAGCAAAAACATTAGCTAAAACAAAGGGATTAAATACATAAAGGATATACGTGTTATTTAACATATTTATTCATTGCAGGTTTGCGGCATCTTATGAGTTCGCCTCTGCACTTACTCCCAATTTCCCCCAACAGAAGAGCTGTCAATCTGGCATTACTTATTTTAAAAAGTAACTTGCAAATTAAAAAGCAATGTGATACTTTACTAGGTACTTGAAAAAAGTTATGCGATTACGCAACTTGCATTACTTGTAATGCGTTACCCCAATTCGCTATAACTATAATGCTCCTGTTACATTTTAAAATAACATACCATCTGCACTACACCTAAACCTACCCGATAACATGAACAAAAGCAAATGTAATTCTTTCTTCGTGAGTTATGTTTTTCACAGGATTTATACCCAAGGATTCCGCATCCTAAGTCCAGTTCCATGCCAGCTGAGCTACCGATCACGCTTGTTACATCCGGAAAGCAAAACATATGGAGCTGTAATCATAATTGTGAACAAAAACGATTACAAGTGCTCACTGTTTTACCGTCTCAAGTGTTCATTTCTGTTGGAAACTGCAGTGATGTATTTATCGGTACATATTTTGCATCTTGTGAAAATGTTCCCACAGGTACATTTTTGTCATGAGATCAGGTAGCAAAAGAAGTAAAATGCTATGGGAAACTCATGCAGATAGAGTGTATTTTCTAACAGACTGAGAAAGTTGACTTTCACTGCTTGTTTGAACATTTGAAATGATAAAAATGTGATTCATACAGACAAAAACAGAAACAGGAACATCAAAGGAAGTTATAAACAGTAACAGACGCTGTAGGCCATACAAGGATTATTAATTAGTGCCCTATGAAACATCTCCAGTCACCATCAAACAGCATCCATGTTCATTAATCAGCACTAATTTTCTCAAATTAAATCTTTCCTCAAAACATTCTATGATGTTATTTTAACACCAAGTTGGATCAGAGTTCAGCCTTTCGTAATAAGCAAATCAGTATTTTGAACTTAAGATTTGTTCTTAGTCATCCGAACGCAATGAGCCAGTACAACTTTTAGTGCCTTGCAAAGAACTGGAAGTGGTTTGTCTTTGGTCCCCAAAGAGCGAGTCAACAGTGCCAAGATTTTGGGAAGAACTGAATCAGAAGTCTGGGTGGGTGCACAACTAATGTCATCCATGACAGGCCGCAAAGCCAAGGTGGGATGAGCTGCTTTTGTGACTTACCAAGAGGGTTGATCTCCAAGTATGTAAAGTACAAGTCTTCATAGAGGTTAAACAAGCCCACCAGGAAACTAGTCAACATCCTGCAGAAATAAAAACATCTTTATGTAATATTACTGATTAAAAATACTGATTAAAACACAATTTTTCCAATACTGACTGTACTGATGCTTTTGTAATATTGTATACAAAACAAACTGGAAACTGACAGACTATGAACAGTAATGACACGCGATTTAATGACAGAACTGTTTACTGGTGTGAGCCGGAACAGCTGGCGTTTGAGGTAACAAGGGAAAACAGAGGGAGATGTGAGGGAGGAGGACGTGAGAGAATCATCCGTCATCCACCTCATAAAAAAATAAAATAAATAACGTGTGACGGTCCATAGTCCGGAGAACACAAATTATAGGCGAGAAATGATAGAGAGACTGAATCACTAGTTCCTCCGTAAAGGAACTAGTTCCTCCGGAAGAGGGAGGAACTAATGGGATGACAGTAAGTCAGTAAATACTTTCACTGAAAAATGAGAAAAGGAAATTTAGGGTGGAAAAACTGACTTTTACGCTACAATATTTGTGAGAGGGTGTTGCATGTTGTTTTTCAAGCTGTAATCTTCCTAAAATGTGTGTGTTTGACTGAGAATAAGAGAGCGAGAGGAAAAATAAAAGAGATGGATGAATAGAAATTGAGGCGTGGATGCTGGCCAATGCTGCCAAACCCGTCTCCCCGTCAATCTCAATGTCAGCCAAGACGGCGAGGCCGGCCAGAACGAGATGTCAGTGTATGTGTGCCATCAAAAAGACGGACGGGGTTTATAGACGTGAACTGAATAATACTAGGGGGTGGGGGGAGACGGGGAAAGATTTCATTTGTGTAATGGATCAAAGTGCCCTCAACTACTGGCAGCACAGCTGAGAGCATCTCGTTTGCTTGTTTGTCCTCTCTTCCTTTCCATCAGTCTCTTTTTTTGCTCAGTGTTATCCTGTCTTGAAATGTAGCTCGACCAAGAACTGTATGCAGCATCTTGTGTATGAGGATGCAGAAGGGACCTTCAGCAGGATTTTGAGGCAATTAAATTACAGTTATACATTTCCTAGAGTGGCAAAGGAAGTTGAATCAGCATATAGCATAAAAAGGAGTTTGGATACTGAGTTGAAATGTTGATTCTCACGCACAACTGACAGGAAAAAAAAAAAAAAAAAAAAGAAAAATCCGCAAACCGTGATAAGGATCGAGTGCGAAGACCTCAGCACAACACAAAAAGGCTAAATAAACTATACAGAGAAAAAAAAAAAAAAAGCTACATATGACTAGAATTATAGTCTTTGAATTGCACTCCCACTATAATTTGGTAAGAAATATAATGCAAACCTGTTGGATGGATTTAAATATGATCAAATATTTATGCAATATGTAATGTTTGATTTGACTGTATGACTCACTCTTTTTTATCTGCAGGGGCGTGTGTAAGGAGCTGACTCTTGACAGTGTCCGCACTGATCTTTTCGTCCACTCCCACCAGGAGTTTCAGGGCTTTAGAGTCCACGTCTCCTACATCCACACCCCCCTCATGATGGAAGAGCATGTAATCGCCTTCACGTGTGGCATAGATACACACGTAAAACTCCTCCTCCTGATGAAAAGTCACAATTCAACAATGCTACCACTCCCTTCCTAAGTTTCGGATAATAAGCCTTTATCACACATTATATACACCATTTTACAACCATGTAACTAATACAACCCCTACTATAAAAATTCCTATCAACAGCACAATTATTATTAGTATTATTATTAATAATAATAATAATAATAATAATAACAATAATAATAAATAGCTGCAGAACTATTATTTATTTTTTAAGACTAATTCTGCATCTAACATGTTTATTATACTATTATTTTACTCATTTATTTATTGGAATAATTTAATAATAATAAAACAAAAATAGTATAATAATAATAAGTTGCAGAATTATTATTATTATTATTATTATTATTATTATTAATAAATAATTCTGCACCTAACATAACTTATACTATAGTATTTAACTAATTCATTGGAATAAATCAATAATAATAACAACAACAACAACAACAACAACAACAACAACATGGTTGCAGAATTATTATTAATTAATTGTTTTAACAAAAATTCTGCATCTAACAATTTATTATGCTACATTTTTCTACTCATTTATTAAAATGATTTATTATTATTAATAATAATAATAATAATAAATAATAATAATACTAATAATATATTAGAATTATTATTGTTATTATTATTATCATTATTAAACAATAATTTGCATTTAACAAATTACTATTATACTGTATTATTTTACTATTTTTTTTTATTTTACAATTTTTTTACTATTTATTTTTTTATTTTACTATACTTTTATTATTTAACTACTTTTCAGTATAATTAATAATAATAATAATAATAATAATAATAATAATAATAACAGAATGATTATTATTATTATTATATTAATTTATTCAACAAAAATTCTGCATCTAACAATTTCATTGTACTATATTATTTTACTCATTTATTTGAATTACTAAATAATAATAGCAGGATTGTTATTATTATTGCTACTACTACTACTACTACAATTTATTAACAAAAAATTTGCATAATAATAATAATAATAATAATAATAATAGCAGAATTCTTCTTAATTTATTTAACAATAATTCTGCATCTAACATTCATTTTTATAATACTGTTTTATTTTACTCATATATTGGAATTATTGAATAATAATAACAATAATAATAATAATATAATTATTATTGTTATTATTGTTATTATTATTATATTAATTTATTTAACAAAGAAAAAATAAAGATGTGTTACATAAAAAAATGTTAGCATAATTATTGCAGAATTGTGGCTTATAATGATAATACAATAATTCTGCAGCTTTTATCATTATTATTATTATCATCATTACTATAAGCCTCAAATAAGCCATTTCATTCACGCACACAGAATATGGCATTTATTGGATGTGCTTACCTGCTTGTGGGCTACGAAGGGCTCAATCAGGAAGTTTTTGAGGATGCCTTTAGCCTTCCCCACCTGAGAGACAGAGAGATGTTCATTTTAAAAGCTTATGTTTGTATATAAGGCTTTCCATAAGGGTTAAACATCAGAAATTGCCTTTGGTCTGAATCTAAAAGCTTCCCCTAATGAAAAACACACAATGAAAAGAAAGAATTATGTAAGAGGCAGAAGAAAAGGAGGCCAGAGATGGGAAGGAGGAGGTAGAGAAGAGGAAAAGTGTAAGTGTTCATACAGTCTAAAGGCTTGTGTTGAGCACCAGTGACTGGACCTCAGTGTTCAGGGACTCGCTGAGAAAAACTGAAAGACTTGACAAGCAGAGCCGCAAGCCAAACACACACACACACACACACAACAATCTCATTTGTGCTGCAGTCAAAACAGTGGGCCAAAAGGCCAGTTGATATAAATCAAGCTAAAAAGAAAAAGGAAGGCGAGGTGACATTTCAAAAGAGAGAGAGAGAAATAAAGAGATTACAAGGTGAGAAAACAATGAAACGCTCCCTTGAAAGTGGGGGAGGCCACAGGAACTATGACCAGTCTAGCACACAAAAGACAGAGAGAGACCCTGCAGAAATAACCTACAAAAATATGTGCAGCGTAACACAACAAAACAAAAATATTATACGAAGAAGAAAACAATGTCAGTCTTTCTCTCAACAATATGTGACCCTGAACCACAAAACCAGTCATAAGCAGCACGGGTATATTTGTAGCAATAGCCAAAAACACATTGTATAGGTCAAAATGATTGATTCCTCTTATCCCAAAAATCATTAGGATATTAAGTAAAGATCATGTTCCACGAAGATATTTTGCAAATTTCCTACTGTAAATATATCAAAACTTAATTTTTGATTAGTAATATGCATTGCTAAGAACTTCATCTGGACAACTTTAAGGGTGATTTTCTCAATATTTTGATTTTTTTGCACCTTCAGATGCCAAATTTTCAAACAGTTTTATCTATATTGTCCTACTATAACAAACCATACATCAATGGAAAGCATATTTATTTAGCTTTCAGATGATGTATAAATTTCAATTTTTAAAAATGGACCTTTATGACTGGTTTTTATGGTCCAGGGTCACATACTGTATGTTTCTGACCTTCAGGCAACGTTTTATGCAGGGTCATGACATATAATATATTGGGTTACAAAACCGCACACACGCAGAACACACAATGCACACACAGCAAATGCAATTTCCACATTTCCAATTGGATAATGCCTATAAAACTAAAGATAAGCTTAAGAGGTGGTTTGGGTATTTGTCCTCACCGCTGCCTCCTTCATAAGGCGTGTTTTGAGCCATTCCTTCACGCCTCCCAGATCCAGGTTCACACCCACCAGTCCAAGTTTTCCTCTCCGCTTGATCAGCTGATCTGGCTTAACAACCAACCGCTGGACAGAAACATTATAAACGTCACAATAATCAGTCGTGTATCGATTATAATTTATGAAGTTAAGCATTACTGCTAAAACAACAGTGAATGGAAAATAACAGAAATTCAAGAATTTGACAACCTCTAACAAAATCTTGTTAGAAATGGACTGAGATCTAGAAAGGTCTGAATTTTTGCTTCAGCTTTGTTTTAAAATCCTCTTCCAGGTTTGAATGAATATGATCTCCTCATTCATTTTTAAAAGCCAGGAGGGCAGTCATAAGAAATGTCATGATTTCCTAATTAAACCAGTCTCTATATAACGATCGGTCACCGACTAAAGATAAAGGGGGGGGACAGAGAGGCATGAGTCATATCTAATATCATTATACCCTCTGGCTCCTCCATAAAGGTGATTAAGAGTGCTTTTTCAGCAGAAACTGGCCCTGTACTGTCATTTGAGAAATTCTGCTACGCTCACTTTAGCTCCCTTAATTGATGTGCTAGCCAAGTAGCATACTAATGAGCACCATACTCCCCGTCTAACATCCTCAATACTTTTTCATATGATTTCTTTTACTCATTTCCCCTTATGTTGAATCTTTAGCAGAACTGCCCTTCATAAATCTAACTGGTTGGAATTTCTGGTAGTAATAATAAAACTATTGTGCTAATAATGACAATCATTGTCACAAACTCAATATAAAACCTATGTATTCATATACAGTACACAGTATTTATTCATTGCCATAAAAATATGTAGGCTACATTTACTTGCTCATACACTAGTAGTCAAAAGTTTTTGAACAGTAAGATCTTAATGTTTTTTTAAAGAAGTCTCTTCAGCTCACCAAGCCTCCATTTATTTGAAGTACAGCAAAAGCAGTAATATTGTGAAATAATTTTACTATTTAAAATAAACGCTTTCTATTTTAACATATTTTAAAATGTAATTTATTTCTGTGATCAAAGCTAAATTTTCAGCATCATTACTCCAGTCTTCAGTGTCACATGATCCTTCAGAAATCATTCTAATATGCTCATTTGCTCTTCAAAAAACATTTATTATTATTATTATTATTATTATTATTGTTGTTGTTGTTGTTGTTGTTATTATCATCATCATCAATATTTAAAACAGTTGAGTACATTTTTTCAGGATTCTTTGATGAATAGGAAAATCAAAAAAATCAGCAAATTCAAATTTATCTGAAATTTAAAAAAAAAAACTTTTTTTGTAACATTATGCACCATACCTTTCAAAAACTTGGAGTCAGTATAATTTTTCTTTTTTAGGGAAATTATAGAAATTAACACTTATTTAGCATTTAAATGGATCAAAAGTGATGATAAAGACATTTATAATGTAACAAAAGATTTCTATTTCAGATAAATGATGTTCTTCTGAACTTACTATTCATCAAAGAAACCTAAAAAAAAACAAAAAAAAAAAACTACTCAGCTGTTTTCAACATAATAATAAAAAAAATGTTTTTTTGAGCAGCAAATCAGAATATTAGAACAATTTCTGAAGGATCATGTGACTGGAGTAATGAAATTACTATTATATATATTAAATTGTATATTATATATATTACTATTATATATATTAAATTGCTAAAAATTAAGCTTTGAAATCACAGGAATTACATTTTGAAATATATTCAAATAGAAAACAGTTATATTATAAAGTAAAAACATTCCAAAATGTTACTGTTTCTAATGTACTTTGGATCAAATAAATGCAGGCTTGATGAACAGAAGAAACTTCTTTAAAAAAAATAAAATAAAATAAAAATCTTACTGTTTAAAGACTAGTAGTGTATTTTAGAAACTATAATTAATTTAATGAAGATACAATTATATAATTATTAGATTGAATAATAATATAATTAATATAATTTAACAATATTTATTTATACTGGGTACATTTAGAAAAAAAAAAGTCAAATTAATTGCATTATATGCTAATAAAAAAAATACAAATACAAAAAAAAATTAAAATAAAAAAAATCAAAAAATATAAATATCTCCCATGACAATTCAAAGACATTAAAATTAATGTGGCAAACAATTAAATAGCTGAATAGAGATTAAAACCAGGTGTCACCAATTAGTAGCCAAGAGTACACAACGATTCATTGAGCAACAGAGTTTGTAAATGTGTCATAGATGAACACAGAGAACGAGCTCTCTAATTCCATCCGTGCTGTTTTTTAATTATTGGCCTGTGTACAAGTGCTTCACAAGCCCAAGTCATCTTTGGTCATTGAGTTGCATCACTTGGCAGTTGCAGTTTCACCTTAACCCAAATGTAACCCCAGATCCATTACTTCCAACAGCTGTCTTACCTCGGTCAAAAGCCAGGGGTGATCCTGAACCAGTCGCTCCCAGTCGGTTTCTGCTGTCACGTTAGCATAGCGAAATCGGTTCTGTACGGCGGCTGTGGTGCAAATGTGTTTGTAAAGAAATTCCTTCCCCGTCTGCTCAGAGATGGCTTTGGCTGACATGGTGCTCAATGACTAAAGCACTGCAGAGAAAGACACACAGCAACTCATTAACCATCTGTCACTTGATACCAGTAAATGAACAGCATCTTTAAAAATGCTTTACAAAACCAGGTCAGATCAGTGCAATAAATAAAAAAGTTAAAACAAATAAATAAAAAAAATTGTGACACATTTTGTTACCATAGTTCAAAGGGCCACAAATAAGATCACTGACACATGCACAAGAAAAAAAAAGGTTATAAATCTTTTAGTATGCATTTAATATACAACACATAAAATAAATATATGAAGCCAAGTTACTTCCTTCATTCTGCATTAACCAGGAAACTGACCAGGAAGTTAAGTGGCTGAGAGAAACTAACATCTTTGCTACACATTTAGATTACACTGTGCTTGCATTTAAATAGCATGTTGCCATTTTCTCTCCTTATATTACATTTATCCTTGTTTATCTGTTAGTCTCTCTCTCTTTACCTTTCCCTGAATCAGGAATAGCAGCTAAAAATAGGCTTGATGCTCACCCTGATTTGATTAGCCCTGGACCTCGAGCAACATCCTGCAGTCTGACTGACACATGATAGAAGGGCAATCAGGAACTTGATTAAACCAAAAGAAAACCCATCCAAACAGACAGTACAGTATTTGGTACAGACACTCTTTATAACCAGTGTTACCAAATGTTAGTACACCTAACTGAGCTGGAAGTGATTATTTTAGGGCCCTATGATTTCCGCGATGCGGAAAACCCGGACGGAATCGCGGAATCCAGTCATAAAAACGGACTTTACTGAATAAGGGGCCGTTCACATATCGCGTCTTTTGCTCGCTCAAATTCGTTATTTCAAATGTAGACGCGAGGCAGCCGCGCTCATACTTTAAGCAACAGCTTCCAATGGAACGGCTACGATGACCAGAAGTAAGCTGTTACACCACCGTAGCCGAGAACGTAAAAATCATTAAGCAACCACAAACAAGACGGCGCAACGCGGCATTCATTTATTTAACTACAACTTATGGATTATGAGGAGGATGTTTAGGCAATAAGTACATTGTTCGTTTCACATCCTCTCTAGTCTCAGTGCTACCAGAGGTGCCGATGCCAACAGCAGACATATCTTTGTACAAATTAAAAAGAAAAATCGTTAAAATTAGCTTAAGTTTAAAACATATCGACACAGATTAAATGAAAGACTAATGGTATAATCGTATACTGATGGAATTACAGAGCCATAAACTATAAAACATAACATTTATCTACCTAATCTGTCACGTTGTAAAGACTACGGCAAACCAGCTGTTCTCCCGTAGTAGACGGCTACAGTAGAACGTCAAGAAGTGGCAGTTAAAGTCGTGAACGCGCAATATGACGTCGGAATGCCGTTGCCGTTCCATCCGTGGCTGCTGCTTAAAGTCCCTAATGGAAGCGACGCGGTGGCGACGCGCACGCGATGCGACGCGCTCGGTTTTTTCAGGCGCGTCCGCGCCGCATCGAGTTGAAAACATCTCAACTTTTCAGAATGCCGCAAGCGCACCGCGGGTCATGGGACAAGATTCAAACAATTAGCTTCATTCTTTCCTGTAACAACATTGAAACCTCAGCCAAGATGGAGAAACAGCTGATCATAGCTGTACATTTTTAAATAAATTTAGTAGCAGAGCTACAAGTGATTTTTAGTGCTGGAAATCCGCTTGTCCTTTGATGAAACTTCCGCGTCTTCATTGAGAGTGCAGGGTCATGGTTGCTTAGCAACGGCAGACGCCACGGGAGCGCAAACTACAGAGCGCTTTGGAAAGGAGGAAAAATCGGCGCGCCTAGCATTTTCCACACGTTTTAGGCGCGATATGTGAACGGCCCCTAACGCGGAATGTCACGGTATTTGTCAAAGTTTGAATTAATTAATCAAAAGTAGGTCATTACACTTAATTCAAACCGCAAAATGGATCAGTATCTGTAAGCATTACGCCGCAAAAATACCATTTAAATGTGAATCCTGCATGTTCTGCGTGTCTCTGTTTTAATGAATGGAGCAGACGAGTGGTTTTGTTTACTGCACGCACTGAAGCGCGTGTGACCCTCGCGGTGATTTCAGCGTCTGTCGTCTCACTAAATGAGGACATAAATACATGAACAATATCTGCTGAGAGTCACTTCATGAGCATTTGACCGTTCCATTTTAGGAAAACTAGCGTTATATCATATACACAGAATGTAAAAGGCAGACACGGCAACCCGTCAAAATAAAAGTTCTGTTTAACTTGAAGACATTGTGCCAGATATGTGTTACTACTACTACTAAAATGAAACAGACATTATTTTTTAGGGTATAATCACATAACATTCCCTCCATGTTATAATTTTAATAGTAAATTCCCCTTTGTTTGCCAAAAAAAAAAGAAGTTTGCTTAATTTTCAATAATTAAGAGATAAATGAAGTTAATGTTTTATGCCTTCATTTGATAACCGGAACATTTTAAATACACAACAGAATTTCTGAGGGTTAAAAAACCTTTCATACGGCTATTTTAAGAATAAATTTAATAGATTATTAGATTAAGTATGGATTCAAATAATTAGACATGCTAAAACACAGAATTTGATAACAATAAAACAAATGGTGAGAAAAAATAAAACATTTCATAGGGCCCTAAACATGTCATTTTTGTTAAACCTTTATTAAACTGATGTGAAACTGTATAAGTTTCATGATTTTAATTAATTAGGCATGCCCTTTTTAATAATAAAATTTAATTTAACCGTTAAAAAGGAGTTGAGCAAAATTAAAACGGGAAAAAACAGAATCCAGAAAAATTCAAATGGAAAAAATGGAATTTGGAAAAAAAATTAAACGGAATTTGGGAAAAAATAAAACAGATTTCATAGGGCCCTATGATTTCCATTCTCTCCATCAACAGTGGCTCAGTGAAAGCTCTCATGCATGAGTGCATTTATGACTGGCAGGCTGAGGTTGGGTTCAGATGACATCACCGCCGCCTTTCTGAACCCTGTCAGGACGTGCAGTTTAACAAGAGTGCCAAGTTGTCAGTGGGGTCAACGTAACCCGTCTTTGTTATAAAAAGACGAGATAAACCAGTCGGCAGAGAATGACAAGAACGACCAACTCAAATCTTAATCTGCATTCAACACATTGTGTGCATAGGCTGAAAAAAACATTTACAACAAAGAATCAATGATTCAAAAATACATACACTAACACTGAAAAAAATTATTATATATTATATATATATATATATATATATATATATATATATATATATATATATATATATATATATATTTGCTGTTCCATTTGAATAATAATGATTTCTATTCCAAATGAATGTTGTTCTTTTGAACACTCTATTCATCATAGAATGATGAATAAAAAATGCATCACGGTTTCCACAAAAAAAATATTAAGCAGCACAACCGTTTTCAACATTGATAAAAATAAATGTTTCTTAAGCAGCAATCAGCATATTAGAATGATTTCTAAAGGATCATGTGACACTGAAGACTAAAATTTACAAAAAAAAAAAAAAAAAATACATTTCTTTCAAAAACATTTTTTCAAAATCCTTTTTTAAACAAATAAAAAAATATTTACAAAAACTAACACCCTAACATTCATTCATTCATACCAGCAACAATGCCTACATTTTCACAGCATGTTGATCGATCACAATAAAAACTGTTTCATTCTCTCAATCGGATATTTGCTAAAAATCTTTAGAATGTTTCTAGGTTTCTATTTTATCTATAAAAGGGCACCTACTATGCAAAATCAACTTTTACAAGGTCTTTGGACATAAATGTGTGTTGGTAGTGTGTGAACACAAGCACCCTACAAAAATCCACCCACTCATTTTTTTTTTAAAGGCACAATATGTAAGATTTTTTTAATTAAAATATCCAAAAACCACTAGAACAGTGTTATATATTTTGCTGACTTGTGTACTTACTTACATTATCCCAAATGTTTCGAGGAATGTTTAAATCCAGAGAAATAAGCAATTTTAACTAGCGTAATGGACCGTGTCATTGTGTCACCTGCCAATGACGTCATACACCCTTGATTTTCCGGTTTATTTTGCAGAAAACATGGAAACCCCAAAGACACTAATGTGTTACGCATTTTATTAGACAGGTGACGAATGCACAGAGTAGCATTAATACAGAACTTTTAACACACTGTATCTAGTATGATAAAACGGCGCTGCTTTACCTCACATACACATGACCGAAAAGAGCGGAAGCGGTCGACTGTGGCATAATAAAAGCTCCGCTGCTTTCGAGCCGTGTATTGCGCTTGTTCTTCATTAGCAATAGCTCCAGCGGCCTCGTTTCACTTCCACGACTTTCAGCCTCACCCTGCTTCATACTACAGTGACCTAAATAAGTATTTAATACATTAGCTCATCCATGAACATGATTTCTGCTCGAGTTCCGTCAGATTGCATCAGCTGTGAGGACGAAGACAACAAGTCCCATGATTCCATATGCAATCACAGCGTCATCAAACTACGCCTTTGTTTCTTTGTTTGTTTTGAATATGCGTCCTCTAACGGTGAAAACTTACATTTTGTGCCTTTAATCCCCATTAAACCAAATCAGTCTCACTAGGCATGCCATTTTGATTCTCTAAGCAATATTACATCACATTGTTTAGGCCCCACCCACGGCTGCTGACTGACAGTCCTGCTTTGCCATAGTTTCCACCCTCAGCGAATCTTCAGTTATACAGTGTCCTCCATTTTCTCCGTTCTGTGTTTGGATGCAAGACTGAACATAAGAGTCTTTGTTTTCTCCCAACATTTGAGCCACTGAGTATACAATGGATTACTTCTATTTTTTAAATGAATGCACCTCAAAATCTGCACTGTATTTACACACCAAAATAGCTCTTTTTTTAGACACGGCCCAAAAATAGCATTTTCCACATGTTGGCTGGGCATTTTTTGCAAATTTAATGTTTTGCCACAATTTTATTTTTTAGAAAATGAGGAATCACAAATAGAATAGAAATTCTACCAAACGTTAGAATTAGACAATTTGACAATATGCCAATGATAACAGTAAAGAGAAAAGAACGATCCAACCTGTCGGCGGATATGATTAACCGCTCAGATGACGCGCTCATATCGTTAGGCACCATTCACACAGAATGCGCTTTTGTGTTGACAAAGACACGACGCGGGCATTGGAATAGGAAAAACATGCAGGAAGTGTGAACTTCTTTTAACTTGAGCACCGCATTTTTAGAATGGAGTTTTATGCATGAGACGCTGCAAGAGACACGAGTGCAACAGTCCTACATAGACCTACATAGAATAAACAATGGAAAAGTGGTGCAATCGAAAAAAAACCTGTGAAGAACTACTACTGTATGTCTGATTTTTCATGTTCGCATCATAGTGAGAGACTGAAAGCTGCTGTTCATTGTTTTTACAGAAGATTTATAGTTAATAACAGTCTACTGGTGTTATAACTAGTTATTTTGAATTGGAATTACCCTGAATTTTGACATTTTTTTAAAGCATTTTCCTCATTATTTCTGAACATATAATAAGGCAGGTTTGTACAAGATGTAGCTGTAGTTCATGCATCTTTTCTGCAAAGATAATTAACAAGTGATTTATTTAACATATACATCATGCTGACAACTTCATGTGTCGTGCACTTGGAACAGAATTTTCTTTAACTAGAGGGTTAATAAAGAAAAAAAAAAAACTTGGTTGAATCATGCTGTAGTTACATTTTCAAGTCGACTAGTTAAAAATCGTAATTGAGAATCTGTCAAACGATCTGTGATCTGTGGAGTATTTTGAGCTGATACTTCACGGACACATTCTGGGGACACCCAAGACCAAATTATACATCTTGTAAAAGGGGCACAGTAGGTACCCTTTAAAACATTAAACCAAAAAATTAAAATCATTGCCTTCTTCTGATATCCCAAAAAAAGGCCTCAGAAACTTTGATTTATGGATAAAATTTTCAGCAAGGACAAATGTTAAGTAATGCTCTAAATAAGAACACCATTTTATCTTCTTTATGCACCTTGAAAATAGCCTGACTGTCTACTCTGCAGTGACAATTAATGTGGATGCATGTGGCAAGGAGAACAGAGTGTTCAGTTACTGTAGAAGACAGTCCAGTCCTCGACCCAGCAATTTACTAATGAAGAGAGAGAGGACCGCTCCACCCCCAACACCCTCCCTGCACATCACCCACCCAACTCACTGGAGTGCTGTAAATGTACGTACAGACTGAAAAGAAAACAACGCATTCAAAGACTTCTGTAGCCAGCACTGTTCTGATAAAAAGCCAAAGAAAAACACAACACCCTATCCTAACCCAATGCCTCAATCACACATTGCTATATCGATATACATCTAGATTTACATCCAGCATCACTGCAAACATCGACCAGAAGGAAGTGATGAGTCACTGCAATGGCCATAGTGGATCCACAGAGCAGTGATGTGAAATAGGTTCAGCACAATACCACAGAAAACAAAAAACACTTGTGAAATCAACACCAACTACATCTAGAAAACAGATCATGGTGCAGATTTTAAAATCAAATCAAATGAGCACAGATGTCCTGTAATTCTGTAAAACTAGTCTTTAAAATGCTTTAAAATTCAGAGTAAATAAATAATAAAGACTATTTAATTATCTTAAAAGAAACTACAATTTTAGTCTTTTGACTTAAAAATTTCAAAAAATCCTTTGAAGTTACTTGTGATATTTACTGGCAATTTCTAAGCAAAAACTATTTTTACAATCAATTTTTTCAGTGTACAAGCCTTTTCTGTACGTTGAGGTCTACATTTACATCTATTACAAAATATCCCACTGTGACCACTGCGACCACTGCATGCAGCAAAATAAATACCAGACAGAAATATTGTTTCACCACTAAAACTCCAGTAACATTCTATTAGCCAATTTAATCAAAACAAGAAATTACAGTATGATTCTGACAGCTTACACTGACTGACAAAGATACCATATTAACTATTTGGGATAGTAACAATAACTGCAGTAACTACTGATAGAAACAAAGGTTATCATGGTACATATTTGTAAGACGGATGAGAAAGAGAAAAATCAGAAGTGTGTCTCTTGATTCAGTAGATGGTCTCAGCTACCGCGAGGGATGTGCTATGTACTTTCCTATATTACCAATAGCGCTGCTGAGTGTTTTAGTAGTATTGATCCTACTGCACACAGAATTACCAGTGACCTGATCTGACCCCATTTACAACGGTACAGCGAATAATAATGCAGTTGTACTTTTCTGTAAGTGCTGGGCAGTTGCAAGCACACACTCATTCTGCACAGCTGGTTAAAGGAGAAGTCCACTTCCAAAACAAAGATTCACACATAATGTACTCACCCCCTTGTCATCCAAGATGTTCATGACTTTCTTTCTTCAGTCGTAAAGGAATTATGTTTTTTTGAGGAAAGCATTTCTGCATTTTTCTCCATATAATGGACTGCTATGGTGCCCCGAGTTTGAACTTCCAAAAGGCAGTTTAAATGCAGCTTCAAACGATCCCAAATGTGGTTGTAAACGATCCCAGTCAAGGAAGAAGGGTCTTCTCTAGCGAAACGATCCGTTATTTTCATAAAAAAATCTGATTTAAATCATTTTTAATCTCAAATGCTCGTCTTGTTTTGCTCTCCCTGAACTCTGTGTATTCTGGCTCAAGACAGTTAGGGTATGTCGAAAAACTCCAATTGTATTTTCTCCCTCAACTTCAAAAATCATTTCAAAATCTCCTACATCACTGCAGAAGTACCGACCCAGTCTTTGCAAAGTGAACATGCAAAGATGATCAAACACCCTTAACAAAAAAGGTAAAACAGCAATATAGGACGATTTTGAAATTGAGGGAGAACATGAGATGGGAGTTTTCCGACATACCCTAACTGTCCTGAACCGGAACAAAAACAGTTCAGGCAGAGTAAGACAAGACGAGCGTCTGGCATTAACAAGCATATAAACTGTATTATTTTTATGAAAATAACCGATCGTTAGATAAAACCCTTCTTTCTCGGCTGGGATCACAACCACATTTGGGATTGTTTGAAGCCGCATTTAAACTGCATTTTGGAAGTTCAAACTCGGGGCACCATATCAGTCCATTATATGGAGAAAAATCCTGAAATGTTTTCCTCAAAAAACAAAATTTCTTTACGACTGAAGAAAGAAAGAAACACATAATAAGGGGGTAAATTTTTTGTAAATTGTTGTTCTGGAAGTGGACTACTAGTGTTGTGCACAACACTAGTAGTAATGCTGCTGATTTATAACTGCCTTTCCCTCACTCACAAAACAGCAGCGGTATCATTCATCACGTCGGAAGGATGCGGGGAGCAGCAGGGGGTTTTACAGTAAAGATATTAATCTTGTTACGGCACACTAACCCAACACATTTATTTTGATTCAAACGCGTGTATTAGACTTGTTACATTTAAATAACACTAAAGACTAAAGACCCTGTAGCACAAAACTTAGGTAGCATGGGTATTTTTGTAGCAATAGACAAAAATACATTGTACGGGTCAAATTTTCGATTTTTCTTTTATGCCAAAAATCAGGATATTAAGTAAAGATCATGTTCCATGAAGAAAGTATTCCATAAATATTTTACAACTTAATTTTTGATTAGTAATATGCATTGCTCACACTCAGACTCCAGGTTTTCAAATAGTTGTATCTCAGTCAATATTGTCCTATTCTAACAAACCATACATCGATGGAAAGCTTATTTATCCAGCTTTCAAATACCGTATAAATGTGTATTTCAAAAAATTTACCCTTATGACTGGTTTTATGGTCTGGGGTCACAAATCGCAATGTTTATGACAGGTGTTATTAAATCTCATTTCTATCCTCACTGTTTACTGAGCATGGACGGATCTTTGTTATTTAAGCTCAAGCTTATCTAATGCTTCATGTGAAAGATTATTCCCGTCAAACTAATCAGTATGTTTGTTATGTTACTAATACTTTTAATCACTTAGTTTCACTCGTAACTGCTATACAAATTCTAATTCCTTTGCTAATAGTCACTATACCAAAGGAATAATTACTCGGTACTAGCAGGACAGTGACTAGTAGCACAAGAATGAGTACTAGTATCTAATGCACAAGTGACAAGTGACAAGTTAATTTGATTAGCTACTGGTGAAAACTGAATAGGTATCAGTCTCTAATGGAATTAGTAGCAGTGTGCAAGTGGAAAATGCAATTAATAGCAACTAGTGAAACTAAAAATCATACTGGTCACTATTTAATTACATACTAATAGTTAAAACTACAACAAAAACTAGTAAGTTAAGGACTATGTGTTTAAACGGCTTGCCATACAAGACAAACATCTTGTCTCTAGCATCTTGACTCTAACTAAAGGAAATGAGCTGAATTTATTTGTTTTAATGATCCTTATGGGTTTTTGAAAAACATAACAAGCACCTTACACTTCCGTATACGTGAAAGGTGTTAACGAAGCTATTCATTCATTTTAATCACAGGTAAAGACCAGTAAAACCAGTCTCTGTACGGGTCTGTCATGTATGACTAATAATCATGATAAAACAAAATAAATAAATGTAGATAAGCTAAGCTACAGTTCGTCGTCCTGATCTATACAGTGTTTTAAGCAAAAAGAGCTGTGTCACTGTATGCTTTATATTCTCTGTTTCTTATATTTCGCTAAATGTACTTGCAAATGAGAGGCTGCTTTCAGTATCCGCTGTTTTTATTAGTAGTACGCTGAGGTTTTAAGTCACTTACCGGTCTATGTAGTCTTAATGATAGCAGGTTTTCTCCTTTCAGCGAGTTCCTAGTGTACGGAGTCTGTGTGAGAGTGTTGACAGGCGAGATATGATTGCAGGAGACACTTTTTCCTCCAACAGCGTGGCTGCTCGCTCCCTCCCTCACTATGCGCTCAGCCTTTCCTGTTTTCTTTACGCCGACATCTGACGATGGCCTTGGCTGATTTTTTCAGTCTCTGATTGGCTCTCGCCATCCGCTGTGATTCGAGGCCACGCCCACTCGAACACTGAACGATTCATCGGACCAGGGTTTGATGGGCTAATTCCGCGGCGTCCGGCCAATCAGGCTGCATCATCCGGCGTTTAGCAACGCGCCTCAATGAACCCTATTAATGACGGAAAATGACCCGAATGTGCAATGTGGACCGAGTTTTGAAAGTGGCGATTTCTAAAATTAATTGTCACAGTCGTTTCTATTTTGCCAGACAAGCAAACAATCATAGCTAGCAATTGCCCCATACTGCACACACAGTCTAGTCTCATACACTACCAGTCAAAAGTTTTTGATATGATTTTTTTTTTTTTTTTTTTAAAGAAGTCTCTTCTGCTCACCAAGCCTGCATTTTTTTGATCCAAAATGCAGCAGAAGCTGTAATATTGTGCGATATTTTTACTATTAAAATAACTGCTTTCTATTTTAATATATTTTAAAATGTAATTTATTTCTGTGATCAAAGCTTAATTTTCAGCATCATTACTTCAGTTTTCAGTGTCACATGATCCTTCAGAAATCATTCTAATATGCTGATTTGGTGTTCAAAAAACTTTATTATTATCATTATTATTATTATCAATATTTAAAATAAATTTAAAACAGATGAGTACATTCAGGATTCTTTGATGAATAAAAAGTTTCAAAGATCAGCATTTATCTGAAATAAAAAGCTTTTGTAACATTATACCATTCAAAAGCTTGGAGTCATAATAATTTTTATTTTATTTTATTTTATTTTATTTTGAGGAGGGGGAATTAGTTAATAGAAATTTATACTTTAATTTAGCAAGGATGCTTTAAATTGATCAAAAGTGATGATAAAGACATTACAAAAGATTTCCATTTCAGATAAATGCTGTTTATCTGAACTTTCTACTCATCAAAGAAACCTGGAAAAAAAAATCAGCATAATAATAATAATAAAAATATTTTTGAGCAGCAAATCATAATATTAGAATGATTTCTAAAGGATCATGTGACTGGAGTAATGATGCTAAAAATTCAGCTTTGAAATCACAGGAATAAATTGCATTTTAAAATATATTCAAATAGAAAGCAGTTATTTTAAATAGTAAAAATATTTCAGAATTTTACTGTTTTTGCTGTATTTTGGATCAAATAAATGCAGGTTTGGTGAGCAGATGGGACTTCTTTAAAAAACATTAAAAATCTTACTGTTAAAATCAAAAACTTTTGACTGGTACTGTCATATTGTAATAATTAAAAGAATTTAAATTATTTATAATCGCTTGACTATGGCTTAGCAACAAGAGTGACAATTTTAATATCACAATAAACATACAAATCCAAGTACTGAACCAAACAACCACTATTTTTACGAAATAATGTTTGAATTTGCTAACCAAAGACTGAATCATTAATAAATCTACACAAATTCAGATGCTTTCTCAAAAGCACATTCCTTTCTTTTGTACAAGAGCCATTTAAAATTAAATTAGCTCCATATCTAATGCTCCAGTCAGATAAAATCAAAGTTTTTCAGGTGAATTGATTGGCCTTTAGAAAGGGCACTGCTGCAATGGCTGTTCCTAATGCACTGTTTGGCTCCTCTGTCCACAGCAGCATCAGTTAATGGGTTTGAAAGGCTCTGGCCAAGAGACATGACTCAACCTGAATTTACAAAACAGACAGTAGAAGCTTTAAATAGAAACACAACCATTGATCACTGGATGTCAACAGTGTTTGCAGAAGCAAAACTCTGATAAGTCAGTTTGGAGACCACAAATATACCAGCGTGGCATTGACCTTAGTCAGAGTAATGGTATGTTTTATTTTTGACAGAAATGAAAACGAGGGTGTGAGTGATAGAGGTACAATGTGTTCAATTATACTGTTGTTAAACAACATGAAAATTATTAATCTTATGGGGGAAAAAAAGTGGACAAAAAATATGAAAATTACATGGATTGTAAGACTTTTTAAACAGTATGTGCCATGGAAACTGTACGTTTACCCCTTACAGCCTTGTTTTTATCAGTGTTATATTCAGTATTGCATCTTACCTGAGCAAGGTCTACAGTGTTAGTGCCCATGTGCAAGAAAACCATATATATTCGGTGGCGTTTCATCCGAGAAGACAAAAAAAATCAAAAATAAAACAACGGCAATACTACAAAATATAAACTTGTACAAAATTGTACAAGTCACTTGTTTTTCTAAAGAAAAATTGTCCAACAGCGACACCAGCAGGTAAAGGTATAGCAGGAGTCTCTCTCGCCTCCCCTGAGCCCATCGAGTTTTAACATACACCCTAAAGCATGTAGTGAGTTTGGTGTGGGGTAACTCAGAATGAATGGGGGAAAGTCATGTGAGAGGAGGCAACAAAGCTAATAGAAGGCAAGCCTGCAACCTTTAGCCAAAAAAGTGTAATGGCTAAAGCTAACGCCTCATGTCAATGTCAATGGAGGAGAGACTCCACTATGCTGCATAAACAGCTTTTTAGAGGAAACAGCTTATGATTTAATGAATCGACCGCCTATTAGCTAATTGTCAACATGTTTTACACTAAACAATACTTTTGCATTGAACTATTTTTAGAGTTTACACCGAAAAAAATGCTGTTTTATAAGAGTCACTGACCTTTTACAACAAGTGGGACTCGGCTTACAGCACCTCCTATTCATCCCTATGGTATCCGTAAATGGCGATTGAGTGTCGCACAACTTTCAACCGAAATTTAGTAACAAGGCTGTAATGTCGTTGGGTATCAAGGCACACAGGATCCAAGTTGACAATAGTAAGTAATACAGACCCTCTCATCTCCCAATAGTAAGATAATCTCTGATATGATTGGATATGACTGGTCATGATTGGCTGTGATTGGTTCATACGATAAAACCCGCCCAGTGTTGCCAACTTAGCGACTTTGTCGCTAGATTTAATGACTTTTCACACCAACTTAGCAACTTTTTTTGCACTATAGCGACAAATGTAGCAACTTTTTTGGACAAACCTTATTTCGTTTCTGAAACTCGTTGGTATACTGCTGCATAAATGTGAGGTCTTGCTTTTCCAGTGCGCTGCTCTAAATATTTTCCCTGATAGCACACGTACATCACGGAGACATCTGTTTGACGTCTGCATTTACATCTGCAAGATGTATTTTTTTTTTAGAGTGTTTGCTTATCTGCAATACGTCTATATGACATTTCCTATCAGATGTCAAATATACGTCTATTAGATGTCTTTAAGGTGTTTATGATTTAGAATGTATGTAAAACTGACATCTTACAGACGTCTGTCAGATGTTTGTACACAGCAGATGCTTTCCAGATCAAGTGATCTTTAACAGACATCTTGCAGATGTACGTGTGCTATCTGGGCTGTTGCTTCTCTAATTTTATATAGCTGAAATCACAGCTCCGACATTGTCTTTGTCTTGTCTTATCTGTATTTGATTTTATCAGATGACGGCTCAATTATAAATCAGGATTTTTGTGCAGATTAACATCTTGAAAGGGAGAGCTGGTTATGTAGTCTTAAAGAGTATTGTTTGAATTGCTATTTCATATTCATCCCATTGTCTGAGAACGGAAACAGTAAAATATATATATATATATATATATATTAAGAATTTGGCTGCATTAAAATGTATGTGAGCACAGAGATGCAAACAAGGCAAAGGCAATACGACGCAATGGCGTCATGGATATGCTAATTAGCGCCTGACGTCATCTAATGACATATAGCAGTCTTTTCAAGCTAGCTGTAGCTACTTTCGGCAATTCCCGCCTCTTGTGTTCGTGTGCATTAGTGAATCAGCCAAAATGAACAATATATAGCTGTAATAGAGTTAATTGGACGACTAATTTAAAAAAGTAAGTAAACAACTCATACAATTAGATATAACAACTTTATGTCAAAATAAGACTTGGAATGGCATGAAAACATGATCTCTGAGCTTTTGGTGAGTAATAGTTCAAGTAAATCTCCGTGTCTCTGAACATTTTTTAACAAGCTTTGATGACTGATGATCCAAAAAATTGTTAAAAATAGTTAGATGTTAACTATTAAAAAGAATAGCTGAACATAAGTTCACAAATAAAATGTATTGTTTAAATTGTTACTGCGTTATTATTTTGTAATAAATGTAAAATGCTTAAAAACACTAACTTGACTTGTTTTTCCTTCTTTCTTTCTTATATAATATGTATATGTATATATATATATATATATATATATATATATATATATATATATATATATATATATATATATATATATATATAAAAACACATCAGTTACCACTTCAACCATATTTACAGAAATGAGACTTGGCAGGAAATTATCACCGGATATGCTGATACAAGGCAAGTCTTGCATGTCAAAAAAAAGATAAACATATGTGGGAGGGATTATTTATACCAAGACAAAAATCAGCATGTTCTTGCCTTTCTGGTTGATCAACTCACTAGCTGTTAAACTACAGCAGCATGACATTACCAAATGTGCTCAATCTAGAAGCTTTTAGTGAAGGCAATCGCCACCTAGTGGCAAAAGCAGAACACCGACTGGCTACACTATTTTGATGGTCCACTTTAGACATTCTACTAACTACACGTAACTTTGCAACTACATGTCAACTAATTCTCATCTACTAACACTCAGAGCAAACTGTTAGGTTAGGTTTAGGGTTAGTAGAATAAGTTGACATATACATGCAAAGTTTAAGAAGAGTGTTAGAAGATATTAAGCAAACAGTCTACTAATACTCTAATGTCTAGTTGACATGCAGTTGCATAGTTACTTACTGTTAATAGAATGTCTATGAACTATCAAAATAAAGTGTTACCCACCGACTCACTTTAAGTGAACTATAAATAGGAAGATGCACTTATGAGGTCAATAACTAAAAGGTTATATATTAACGAGACACTTAAACTATGGTTACTTCCCCTGTATTATTAAAATAATTACATTTCCTATGAATCCAGAAACTGGTGCCGATTTGGAACCAGACGTTAGCTGCAGCTACTCATTTGCTAGTTTGGGCAAAGGTGGAAACTATTTGAAGTGGAATGAGCACGAAACCACCCACATTCGGAACGAATGATTACACACACACGTCCTTAATTAGAACAAGCGAACGAATAAATTCAATCCTAAAAACATCAAGACTATAATTCGCTTACAGCAAGAACACCACGCCAGGGTCGTCAGAGCCAAGCACATTCTTTATTAAGTGTACAAAAACAAATGAAAAACAAAGTAAGTGCAAAAATTTAGTGCCTTGATGTCAGACCTATAAGAAGCATGGCTTCGGCCACCTAGAAACCTACAGAAGAGGAAGGCACCAGATAGATGCTTGTCACAGTATTTAGAGTGCACTTTTTTTTCTTTTTTTTTTTCAAAATGGATATGAATGAGAGAGACAGAGAGAAAGAGTAATTTTACTATCACACGTGAATATACTGGTTCATGAAAGAGCTGATCGTACAGATACAATGAAGAGAAGTACAGACATGTCTCATCCGACGTGACAAGCTGCAAATTCAAAAGGGTCTCAGATTGGTTCGACCAACACTGTGTAAACGATAAGTTTAGGAGGGAACGCTCTATTTCATACACAGACAGACACACACATACACACTTTAGCCTAAAAACATATCACAGAGAGTATGTAGTTTTATTTGCTAAAAGAAAAACCTTGAATTTTCAGATTGCGAGAGAGATTAACCATGTGTGTTTTTTGTTTTTTTTGGCAAAAGGCATGCAGATCACTATCGGTGAGATTATAACAACGGTGCAGCATGAATTCTTGGAAATTATCAGCTCCACAAAGGCTGAAGAAAGAGAGGGACACCAAAGAATCACATACTAAACTAACAAATTTATACTCCATACTCCAACTTATGCTCCGTTTCATGAAAAGCGAAGATCTAAATGTAAATTTAGAATGCAAATCTTCTAAAGAAGAAGCCACAGAACCACGCATCTAGACTAATCAACGAACCGAGCTGGCACAGAGTATAAATCAGTTAATCAAACCAGTAAAGTTGTGCTAAATCTAAGTGTTCTACATGAAGTGTCACGTGTAAGGAAGCCCGAACGTGAATGTACCTGTGTAAAGGGAACAGGGATGGTGTGGCGGCCAAACAGCCACGTGAACTAGCACCTAACGCAGAGTGAACTTTCCAGCAGAGTGATCCATGACCTTAAGGCAGATACTAAGGCCTCTGAGCTTGTGTTGCCAGGCAAAAGGAAAAAAGGCACCAGCTAAGAGAAAGCCGGGAGCCAGCAGGCCGCTTTGGAACGTCTGGTCTCACACTGCCTGCCAAATCATCCCAAGCCATCCCTGTGCACACACTAAAGCTGCGAAACATACACGCAATCCACCTACACACATGCAAAAACACAACATCATCCTCAGCCAACCGAGGGCCGGAGCCCTTAGGAAAAATGTCTTCTTCTCTTCGCCCCTCTCTTCCTCTCTTCCTCGTGTTGCGCTCACAGAATGGTACACTTTTTCTTTTTCTTCTCTCCATCCTTTTTGCCTTGCTCACTGGTGGGCTTGTCGTCGGAGAAGCTAGAGAAGGTGGTGTCTGCCGTGATCGGTTCCCTCAGGGCGAGGAACCAGCGGCCCTCGCTCAGGTAGGTCAAAGTGCCCAAGTCCATCTCGACCTGGGTGCCCTCCTTGCCCTCCTTCTGCAGAGCCAGGATCTCCAGCAAATCTAAACCGGTCTGAACCGCCTCCACGCCCGCCGCGCAGCCTAATGTGACGTGGGCGCGGCTACCCACCGGGAGAGCCTCTACACTGGGCAGCAGGGCCGGAGCGACCCCTTCTTTGTCCTCTCCCTCGGGCCAGAGCTTCAACTGGGTTTCCGTCAAAGCCACACGGGCCCCAAACACACGAGGGGTCACTATGAGAGCAGTGACGGAAAGCTCATCAGACTTGGTCAGTGAATCCTTGACCACCTGAATGACAAAATATGGTCAAGTAAGTATTAATATTTTGGCAGCAATTTCACAAAGATCGATTTGTTTACATTAGTTAATGCATCAACAAAAGACCTCAAGGCGAGAATCAAACTCGGGTTGCTGTGAGGGCATTTGCACAAAGCTATGAGCGCAGACGCCTGTATCATTTTCTATTAAAGTGAGAATGAAACGGAGTATGCGTGTCAGATCCGGGTCACATTCAGCAGAGGGAGCTCTTAAAGTAATAGCAGCCAAAATGAGCTAATAATCAAGCTGTTGTGATGTCTAAGAAATCAAAAAAAAAAAAAAGAAAAAAAAAAAAACAACAACTTTTGCAGCTTTAAGGATTCTTCTGTTTAATTTAGTATTTAGTGTTTGATAATTTTATTCAATTTCTGCATATTTCCTACTTTCTGAAGGATACAGGTAAATAATGGGTTTATGCAAAGATTGTTTTAAGTTCACTTAAATTATTATTATTATTATTTTTTTAAATCTAATAAATGTTAAAATTGATAGCTCTCAATTATACTTTAATATTGAATGGCTCTAGTCAATGGTTAAATATTAGGAAAAAAAAAAAATTCCTAGAGATTATTGGTATCAGCAATACCTTCAGTCATAAAATAAATATTTAACAAATATATAAAATATACTGTCTTTATGTTGTTTCTACGTTAATTTGAAGATTGAATGTGAAATCATTGCAATATAAAAGTATATTTAAACATTTTGATGTTAGGCGGTGCGATTAGTTAATTTCTTAATCGATCGATTAATTATATACGATTTCTGCATTTTGATTTAGTTCTCTTTATAATTTTGGGGAAATATAATATTGTTTAGGCGGAAGCTTTAAATAAGCCCTTATGCAATTTCTGCCTCTCCCTGCACCGTTATACAAAATGTATTCTTTGGCAATTTCATTCATAAACGTTTTTAAATTGTGCAAAATGAACTAATATTTATTAATCTAGGTTATGTCAATCCATGTTAATTTCCATTTATGCTAATAAATTAACACCATGTTTTATAAATTCGCTTTTAGAAATTAATTTAATGAACGAGAATTAATTTACATTAAGACAGATCAATGCCATAATTCTTATTTGAGTGTATCAGCATAGCAAGAAAAAAGGCCAAATAAGCTAAAAAAGGTAATAAATATTAAAAAGGAGATAAAGAATGGACAAAAAGCATAAATTAATAGAAAAAATTAATTATAAACCTATACAGGAACTTTGCTGGTCTTGAAGGCTAATAATAGAAAAGCATTAACATGAGCTTCCCCATCAACGTCATGACGGCTTATTTTCAACTGCAAAGTTACACATATAACATTTTATAAAACACGATAGACTTATTTTTGCCAGGACATTTGTTAATGGCTGCAATAAAATTTTAATCAAGCAGGGATCCTATTCCGAAAACATCTGAGCATTAACATTTCAAGGAGAGAACCAGAAGGGCGTAAGTGACATTTTGGGTGAAACCGAGTTATATATTTCTCAAATGAGAGCTCTTGATGAGCTCTTTCTACTGCCAAAAGGACAAAAGTGAATTCTTAATTTGGGAGTTATTCATTTAAAACCAAAGACTTAACACTGAAAGTACTAAGCCAGTTGGTGCCAAAAGGGCGTAACTGCACTTACGCCACTTTGGAATTGAGAAATGTATTGTGGGTAAAGCCTGCGGATGGCACATGAGTCAAAATGGCCGATACCACATAAAATTCAATGTCAGTGTGGTGTAGCTAGCTAGCAGGTAGTAACCAATAACTTGTATTCTAATGGTATGTCATCATATAGGCACTCAATTACTGCTTAGCCACAAGAGAGAGAATGCAGAAAAGGGTTTATTATTGTTAATAATAACAATTAGTTATGGAATTCATTACTTCAGTATTATTCAGTTAGTATTTTTCTTTTTTTGTTACAAACCCAAGTAAAATAGTGATATACTATATTAAAAATGCATTTGTTCCCTACTAGTTCATATCTATTAATATTTTATTTTCTTCATTGTACATTTGCTGACATATCACTCTATACTTACCGATAAAAAAAATAAATAAAATAAAAAAAAAACTATAATTAAACTTTTTGGAGAACAACTTGTGCTAAATGTGTTTTAATGTTATTGCTGTTGAGGATTGTATCGAGGGGTGAGAACCAGAAAGACAAAAGTGACATTTCACCAGCTTTACAGGAAGGCCAAAACAAAAATGTACCATAGTTTGATTTAACTTTGTGTACCGATTTCAATCGTTTATAATAAAAATTTGTACAATCATGGATGACTGTATACTTTTGCCAGTAGAAAGAGCTCCTCAAGAGCTTTCAATAGATATATACATCTCCATTTCACCCAAAATGTCACTTACGCCCTTCTGGTTCTCACCCCTCTGTATGATGCTTGAATAATATTGATCTTTAAATGCAAGATATTTAAAGTGTACCTAAAGTATACACACAATAGTTCCACTTTTAGCACAATCAAATATACTTCAGTATATCTTTAGTTAGACTTCAGCACTATTTTCACACAATTAAAGTGCATTAAAGGAGTAGTTCACTTCCAGATCAAAAATTAACAGATAATTTACTCACCCCCTTGTTATCCAAGATGTTCATGTCTGTCTTTTTTCAGTGGTCAAGAAATTACGTTTTTTGAGGTAAACATTTGAGGAATTTTCTCCATATAGTGGACTTCTATGGTGTCCGTGAGTTTGAACTTCCAAAATGCAATTTAAATGCAGCTTCAAAGGGCTCTACACGATCCCAGCCGAGGAAGAAGGGTCTTATCTAGTAAAATGATCGGTTATTATAAATTGACAATTTATATACTTTTTAACCTCAAATGCTCATCCTGTCTAGCTCTGCCTGAACTCTGTATATTCTGATTCAATACAGTTAGGGTACATTGAAAAGCTCCCATCTAATTTTCTCCTCCAACTTCAAAATCGTCCTACATCACTGCAGAAGTACCGACCCAGTGTTTACAAAGTGAATATGCAAAAACCAAACGGCAATTACAAAAAAAAAGGTAAAACAGTGACGTAAAACGATTTCGAAGTAGGAGAAGAAAATGAGACGGGAGTTTTTCGACATAGCCTAACAGTTATGAAACGAAATACACAGAGTTCATGCAGAGCTAGACAAGATGAGCATGTGAGGTTAAAAAGTATATAAATTGTAATTTTTTTTTTTTTTTTTTAGAAAATAACCGATTGTTTGCCCTTTAAAGCTGCATTTAAACTGCATGTGTGGGCACCATTGAAGTCCACTACATAGAGAGAAATCCTGAAATGTTTTCCTCAAAAAACTATTTCTCCACAACTTAAGAAAGACAGACATGAACATCTTGGATGACAAGGGGGCAAGTAAATTATCTGTAAATTTTTGTTCTGGAAGTGAACTCATTTAAGTACAAAATTAGTCGTTCCAATTTAGCAGATTCTAAGTAACCACTATGTAAATAATATGTAAATATATTTGTAGTATACTTAGCATGCATTTCAAATACATTTTTGTACATTTATTTTTCACTAGGGAAGGCATCTGTAAAGGCTTTTCAATCGCCCATTTGGCCAAATTGTTACATAGCTGGAATAACTACTTTAGTAAAAATTAATCAATTAACTAATTTGATATAAGGACTTTATGTGTGATTTTATCACAATAGATATTTCTTTTAAACTCATTGATGTAATGCTTTGTTCATATCATCAGATGCGCCCATGTTTTTATACACAAAATGAAACATTGGTGCCAATTAAATTTATTAAAATATATAGTTTTTTTCTGAATAAATGTTAAAAAAAGGGTTCAATAAGTATACCGTCATCCATGTGTGTGTACACATTTTTATTCGGAACGATTGAAACCAGTGCACAAAGTCAGATGAAACTATGGTCATTTTTGTTTTGGCCCTCCTGTAAAGATGGTGAAATGTCACTTACGCCCTTCTGGTTCTCACCCCTCGATTTGAACTTCATGATATGACACCTCAAAAAAAAAAAAAAAAAAAAAAAAACTGGCTTGTGTGGGAAAACCAACCTGCAGCTCTGCATACTCCTTTGCCCCTGCTGCCTTCCCATAATCACAGAACTTTGTGGTGCAGTGGAGGTGCATTGGGTTCTGGAAATACTGCTCAAGATCCACTTCTTTCTCCGCCTCACCAGTAACTGTTAAAAACAAAGACTTAGCACTACAGACAAACCAACTCTGAGGACAACCACAAGTGTATGCATGTTCACACAGTCCACTCACATTCACTGATGTGTTCTTTGAAGGCCTCCAAAGTGTCCAGCGTCTTGAGAAAGTCCATGGTCGCACACTTAATTCGTTCCTGTTCCTCTGGAAGCAGGAACCAGCCGAAGAACAAAGGCAGCTCTGGCTCTTTCTGCTTGGTCTCGGCCTCTTTGGGAGGCTCAGCTTGAACTCCATCGGCCTCTGGTTGTACCTTTTCCTCTCCTCCTTCTGCCTTTGTCTCCTTAGATTTATCAGATTCTTCTGGCTTGGCTTCATTCACAGCAGTGGGTTTGGACTCCGCCTCTTTGGCAGGCTCCTCCTTCTTAGGCTCCACCTCTTTCACAGCTTCTTCCTCCTGCTTCTCAGGTTCAGAACTCACTTGAACCTGCGGCTCCTCAGACTTCTTCTGCTGCTCTGGCTCAGGCGGCTTCTCAGAAGACTCGGCAGCCGGGGGTTCCTCCGGAGATTTTTGCGGTGCCACCTCGGGTTCGGCCGGTTTGGCTGGAGGCGCTTCGGATTCCGTCGCGTTCTCCTTTTCTGGCAATTCCCCAGCAGAATGCTCTGCCTCTGGGGTCTTCTCCGGTTCAGGGGCCGCTTTTGGAGGATCTGCTGGTTCTGAAGGTGCCACCTCTTCGGACTTAGGCTCCGATTTCTCCTCTTGCTGCGCCATCACTTCCTGTGTCTCAGCAACAGCCTCTGGAACTTCCTGATTCTGTTCAGCTTCCATTGCCACACAGCAGGCCGCTTCTGATAAACGAGATAAATTTGGCAAGAGTGAGTGCGAATGCATTTCTACAAAAAGATTACACTGCGCATGAGAGCTGCATGCAAATGTGAACAAGGGGTTAAATGACAGGCAGCTCCAGGAACGCTTGGTAAAGATTAACAGAAACTATCCACCTGAACATGGCAGTTAAAACGACCACTTCTACAGATCCTTCACAGCACGTAGGCTCTTGGAAACTTCAATTTTACTACCCACAACTGCATATTTTAGCTCTGCAACCTCTGTACAGCCTCCAGCTCTCGTCTTTTTGAGCAAATCTGAAAACCACTGCTCCGTTTAGACCAATGCACATTCGGATTCATATGAAATAAAACACCACTGTGCATTTCTAGTGAAATTTGAGTAGGCATCAGACTGCCAATGCAAGAGCTGCTTTTCTCTAGCCTACACATGACTCCTTCGCTTTTTATCCATACTTCTCTTTGTCTCCCATCTTCTACTCTTTAATAGAGGCCTGACGTAAACCATAGAAACTCTGTATGCTGGAAATCTTCGGGTTTTAATGATACTTTGCACCGTAATACGCTACCAGTCAAAAGTTTTTGAACGGTAAGATTATTAATGGTTTTTGAAGACGTCTCTTCTGCTCACCAAGCCTGCATTTATTTGATCCAAAGTACTCAAAAGCTATTCATTTCAGATAAATGCTGATCTTTGGATCTTTCTATTCATCAAAGAATTCCGAAAAAAATGTACTTAGCCATTTTAAACATTGATAATAAAAAATGCTTCTTGAACAGCAAATCAGCACGAATTACTCCACTGAAGACTGGAGTAATGATGCAGAAAATTTAGCTTTGAAATCACAGAAATAAATGACATTTTTAAAAAATATTCACATAGAAAACAGTCACTTTAAATAGTAAAAATATTTTAAAATGTTACTGTTTTTGCTCTACTTTGGATCAAATAAATGCAGACTTCGTAAGCTGAAGAGTAAGCAGAAGTATCTTCTGCTTACCATATAAAAACTTCTGACTGGTAGAGTCTTTATCGCTGTAGTGTCTTCTAATGTTAGATTTCAGATTAATAAGCAGAAGTACAGCTGTAGCCTAGATATTAAGCTGTGTTTTCGAGTCATCAGATGTCAAATGACTTTTTTTTATTGTGAAACCAGTTGTCATCGTCACCTTCTGGCCAAAATACATATGTTCCCCATTTTACAGAGCCATGCAAATGTTTACAGCTTAATCAAATGACAAACTTTCATATCAGCCAGGCGACACAATTCACAGCGACTGGTTTCAATAGGTGCCTCTTACTGCCAATAAATGTTAACTTCTCCATGCAGTTGGCCGGATTTTACACAAACAAGCTTTAATTTCACCTTGGACGCGGTCCAGGTTCTGATGAAAGTGTGTGAAAAGCAGAAGCAGGCCGCTGTTTTACAGGAGCCCCTCAGTGAGTCGTGAGACAGCAACACCTGCACGTCATTTGGGCCACTTTTTTTGTGGCCGTGCTTTGATATCACGCGTGCCGCCTGCTTAGACAGCATTTCTGGGAAGCAACCACGTTTTGAATCAGTTCAATGTGTCTGATGCCCCGCTGCTGTCTAGGTAGGCAGCTCACCGGATTTTGATACTCAGCCTTTGTGTGACCAAATTAGATTCGGACACGCAAGCAAATCTATGGAAGACAAAGAAAACCCAAAACGCCCTGCAGATTCACTCAGACAGTAGCGACACATCAAGCAGAGGTCACGCGTCACACGCATATAACGGTACTTAATTTAACGACATTGCGCACACAAATTTAGACAACTTGGTGGAAAAAATGTGCGGCGATTTAAAAGAAACCCGGGCTACGCTTAATTCAGTGGATTTCTAAACCTACAGTAGCTCACAAATGAATATGAGCAAATGAGCGTACTGTTAATTAACGGTAACAATGCAAAGCCATGGATTCGGGGAGTGGCAGTGCCCGGCCACGCTGCATGCAGACAAAACAAATCAGCGTGGCAATGCCTAGCGCAGCTGGAAAAGAAAGCACATGCCAGAAACACCAAATTATTTGTTACGTCTAAAATCTTAGATTTCGCATCAAGATAGACTTGCGAATCGAAACTTGCTGGGTGAAAATATGATCTGTAACATTAAAAAGCAACAGTCAGTGATCAGCGTAAATGGAACTCACTTGATTACAACGTTGGCGGATGTGTGAAAAGCTGTCACCGTTTTCCTGGGCTGAAGGTTCAAAGCGCCGTACGGCCAAATTCCACGTTTCTCCAGACCAGAGCGCTGCGCAGAAACCCCCCGCCTGGCCGAGCACTAGCAATAATCAGGAAACAAAACGGAAACCACTGGCACTTGTGAGCACGCTCAATGCGTGCACGAGAGCGCGGACACGGAAGGGAGAGGCAGATAATACAGAACAGAGGCAAATTTTAAGCGCGCTCCCGCTGCTTTGCAGACCGCCCCCCCCCCCCCCCCCCCCAGTGTACGTCAGCGACCGGAATTTTTTTTTACATCATACTGCTAGTCATTGTGTCTCCATTATCATGTGATTTAGTTTCTCCGTTTATACAGCTGACTCTTAAATTTAATTTCACAACAATGACTAATCTTAACTTTAAATACAGTAAATCCCTAATGTTAGCTGATGGTGGTGGTTGGGGGGCTTAATATAAATGGAAACAAATCTGACCCTGGACCACAAAAGCAGTCATAAGGGGCAGTTTTCATCTGAAAGCTGAATAAATAAGCTGTTAAGATAGGACAATATTTGGCCAAGATACAACTATTTGAAAATCTGGAATCTGAGGGTGCAAAGAAATAAAAATATTGAGAAAATCGCCTTTAAAGTTGTCCAAATGAAGTTCTTAGCAATGCATATTACTAATCAAAATTACGATATATTATATATGATATATTAGGTAGGTAATTTACTAAATATCTTAATGGAACCAAAATGATTTTTGGAATTAAAGAAAAATTGGTCATTTTGACCCATACAATGTATTTTTGGCTACTGCTACAAATTTACCCGAGCTACTTATGACTGGTTTTGTGGTCCAGGGTCACAATAAAGTATCAATAAAGTATACGGGCCATTCTATGGAATTGGTTAAAACTCAGAAACGTCTTGGAAAAAATGTTTTTCCACAAATTTTGTGTGTATGCAAATTGTTTAATATCCAATACATATTTCTAGTATTTGTGCAGTTAATTCTTATATTGTATTTTCAGAAAGTTTTGGAATATTTGTCCTCTCCCCAAATTTGTCACTACCGAAACACCGTAATGTATAATTTAATAAGAAGGGTTATATTGACATATACGATTTTGCTTACATCTTTCTTGTAATTTTTTTTTCTTTTTTATTACACGTTTTCAGAGGTAAATCCATAACCGTTACAATTGTAACAATATTTCAAGTGTGATTTATGACATTTGTTGTATTTTGAATCCAATTTTTCTTTGTAAAAGGCAAAAAGTTGATCATACTGATTTCAAAGTAAAAGATTCATTAGTTTGAATATACACTGAACCAAACACCATCACAACATCTTAGTTTATAATTCAGTATAGCCTACTTTATTTTTGACAAAACATCCCATGTTTCGGTCGTGACTGCACAATTTCGGTAGTGACAGTAATGTTGTTTGTAGCGACGACATCACATTACAGAATTTTAACTTAGATACTAAAACATACTAAAATACTAAAAAATTGCATAACTTTACAAAAAAAAATATTTCCCCAAATATGAGGATTATGTGTTCCCTTTTGTCACTACCGAAACAATGATGTTTCGGTCGTGACTATTACAGTAGCGACAATTTCATGGGATAACACCCCAAAAAACAGAGATGTCACTACTGAAACTTCACCAAATGTTTCGTTAGTGACAATTTTAGATACATTTTAAGATAGCTCAAAGATGCTAATCGGCAAATGGTTAGCTACAGAGCAGATCCTCCCTATACGCGAGCTGCGCAGGGCTCCCGAAACACCAGGGGGGCCCCTCGCTCTTAAAGATTATTTAATTTTAGTTTCGTTTTTGAATTTGGCCAGCAGTTATGAAAACATGAATGGGTCCTTTCTTTTAATGTGGTACACTGTCACCCTTTGTACGTAAAAATCTGTCAAATCATGTAATGTGAATGTCGTACAGTCTCTTGCTCGAGAAACGTGTTGAAAGTGTGCTGAGCCATGGAAGAGACACTGTTTCTCAAGCGCTTTCTGTGAGTGTGATTCGAAATGGAGTAAAACACGAACAAATGTGTTTCATTCATTCATTCATTCATTCACGTGTTTCTGTCACCAATTCTGTAGAATGGCCCATACAAACATCAAAAACGTTTTAAGAAATAATACAGGCTAGATTACGCTGGTTTTTAGACACCAACCACCAGATGTCGCAATTGCCAGAGGAGGTAACCATCGAAACAGTACTGCGCTCAGTCGGCACGTCAATTAAGCATTACAGTACTTTTATTATTTATCACTTTATTAAATATTCATATATATATATATATCACAAAAAATTGTGTTCCGTTAAAAAGTCATTAGGTTATTTGGTGTTTAGCTAAACGTAATAACGGCGTGAGCGGCGAATTTCTGTTGCCGAATTTGGGACATTCTAAAATGCTTAACGGCTTAATGCATTAAGACAGTTTTTTAAAAAGACAAAACTCTGTAAACACAATATTAATAAACTATACCATGTACAGACAAGCAGATGAGCCCAGTATATAAATGTAACGTGTTTAATAACGCGTTAACATTTTCCCTCCCGTAGAAAACACCAACGTGGATGCATGTCTGTACGAAGTATGCTTTATTTATATAACATGTTTACTGTTGGTCTTTTAAAAACACTGTCTTAACGTTTTTTAAGTTAAGCGTTTGGAAGTTTGCGAACATTTGATTGCACCCCCCAAAATTACCTGTTTATATGTACTACATTTCTCACAAGTTTACAATTTGTTTAAAACATAAACATTCTTGTAGAATAATAACCCCCTCAAACTCATTGTATAGGCCTACTCCATTTTCATACTCTGTCACTGATTGAGCACAGATATTCAGTAGGCCATTATAGGTATACGTGCCTAAACATATACATTTGAATGTGTCTACTGCATAAAAATATATATAACAACAATCTTTGGATAAGACGTGATGCCAAACAAATTCATCAAGCTTTTCATGCCTCGCGCAAGTATGGACTTGACTTCCAGCAGACTCGGTGAGATCCTTGTAATCACGATTGTCAGATTATATTATAATGAATGCACGCCAATTAAAATGATTGCAGTATTAATTTCCATTGTTTGTGTTTTAAAATGAAGCTTGTACAGAGTAAAAAAAAAAAAAAAAAGATCCGCAGGCAGCTCCTGTTCTGTGAATCCATGTTTACAGGCCAGTTATACAGGAGCATACCTAGCAAAGATTAAAACAGCTGGAGCGTTCATGTTGCGTCTTGTTGATATTTGTGAGGGACGTGTGAAATGTATGCAGGGTTTCTAAGTGGTTATGTGTTCTGACATTGCACTGACAGGTTTTGCAGTTAAGAATTGCTGCTTCAGTTTATCACTGTGGAGTTCAGAGCAAACGCAGGTTGGCTGTGACCGCTTTCTCACAAGTGTTTGTGGTGAGTTCACATAAATAGCAGATGTAACCCACACGAACATACTCTCACACACAAACTGCAAGTAATGTGAAGTCAAGCATTCTGTCAGGGCATATACTTCGTTGAGCACATAATCAAAGTCAATATTGACTCAATAGGTGGAGTGTAATGTTAGGGATTAAAGCTGAACTAATTTTATTACTTTTTAATTCAAATCTTTATGGCTGGATTATGAAATAAAAAGAGTATTTTTCTATATCAACACAAGGCCACAGCATGCATGCGTCTTTTGGAAAACATTAACAGCGTCTGGGCAACATCATTCGGACACTGCATCACAAAAATAAAACATGATTTGTTATACCTCTGAAAGTGTGACAGTGTATTTATGTAAAACTATGCAAAACACCTTTTTACCCATATGGAAACATGCACAGAAAGTGCAGTCAAAAAAGTAATCCTTCACCAGTGAGACTGACTGCAATCCAACACAACGCTCCTCAGGCAAAATTTATTCCACCTAGTAAGGATGCATTAGTTCTGACTTGTCTTGGAGGCGGATGCAGCCATTTTATTCAGAGGGGTTTCTCATTTTACTGAGTCACTCTGTGTCTTGCTTCACGAAGAGCCTGCAGGGCGATAAATTGATTAAAGTGAATCAAATAATACCAAAGCAACATGAAGAAATATGGTATCAGAAGAATGGGATAGTCACGAATCAGATAACATAAGAAAATGAAATTTCATCAATGAATGCATTGTAAATATTACAATTATCTGTTCATACTATGACAACTATTTACAAATATTTTGAAAACATGTTCCATGTTCATGTTAGGATATGACAATATTTGGCCAAGATACAACTATTTGAAAATCTGGAATCTGAGGGTGCAAATTGCCTTTAAAATTGTCCAAATGAAGTTCTTAGCAATGCATATTACTAATCAAAAATTAAGTTTTAAATTATTTACGGTGGGAAATTTACAAAATATCTTCATGGAACATGATCTTTACTTAATATCCTAATGATTTTTGGCATAAAGAAAAAATCGATAAATTTTACCCATCCGACGTATTTTTGACTATTGCTACAAATATACTTGTGCAACATAAGACTGGTTTTGTGGTCCAGAGTCACATATATTACATAATATACATAATAACATGCACTAGGAGCAGGATCTTGGTCCAATGAGTTTTCACTGTTGGCAGATCTATCCAGTGTGACAATGCAGAAATGAAAAAAATAAGTGAAAGGCAAAATAAAGAGTTGCCTGACGCAGCTGGTTATGACAGATACTCAGATTAACATGGGAAAAAAAAGCATGTTTTTTTAGTTTTTTGGCATTTTCACATTTACTCTTTGATAGGACAGTATAGCAGTGACAGGAAATTAAGTCAGAGAGAGAGAGGGGGGTGGGACCGGGTAAGGACCACGAGCTGGGACTCGAACTCAGGACGCCCGGAGCCCGGAGCTCTTCATACAAAATTGTACAAATATGTGACCCTGTACCACAAAACCAGTCATAAGGGTAAATTTTTTTAAAATTGAGATTTGTACAAAGCTGAATAAAAAAGCTTTCCATTGATGTATGGTTTTTTGTTAAGACAATATTTGTCCGAGATACAACTATTTGAAAATCTGGAACCTGAGGATGCAAAAAAATCAAAATATTGAGAGTTCTTAGCAATGTGTAATGAACCGCGCCTCTGTGGCTCTTCCCGGCCGTCACCAGCGGGAACCGTCACCCGAGTATTAGTTCCCACCCGGACGCTTCAGACCCACGTACCGGAACTAATCCGTGCTACAGGTGTAGCTTGTTATCTAGCCTTTATAAGCAGGACTTTCACCCACGTAGGACGCGAAGTCTTGCACTTGCTACGGCCTGCATTTCTGAGCGTTCTACCCTCTTGTTTGGATTTATTGCCCCGACCATTGGACTGCCTTCTCGTTTTGGATTCTAGCTGCCTGCCCCGACCATTGGACTGCCTTCTCGTTTGGATACTAGCTGCCTGCCCCGACTTGCATCCGTTTATCGTTGTGACTTTGCCTGCCCCCCTTGTGTCTCTCGTTGTGCTGTGATCGTTTTGTCAATAAAGCGCTTGCAGATGGATCCACAAGCCTCCGAGTCATCACAGAAGACTTCGCCACCACAGGATCCAGCAGCGGTCTTTCAGCTCGCGCATGAACTCTCACGCCAGGGATCACTCGTAGCCACGCATCAGCAGCAACTCGAAAAGTTGACTTCTCTCACAGAGGAACTGGTTCGCTCTGTGCAAGCCCTCACTCTGATCACGACCACCCAGGCCCAAGGCCCCAGCACACCTGCTGCACCTGCCGGGGTTGCTCCTGCTCCGCCTACCCCGGTTCCGGCCATCAACTCACGAGTGGCGCTGCCAGAGAAATACGACGGAGCTCCCGGAAAATGTAAGGGTTTTCTCCTCCAATGCACTATCTACATCCATCAACAGCCACAGTTTTACACTACGGATGACAGTAAGGTTTCACTCATCTGTTCACTGTTGACCGGGAGAGCGCTGGACTGGGCCACCGCTATGTGGGAGGGCAACCGGATGACTTTCCTGTCGTATGCTCATTTCCTCACACAGTTTCGGGAGGTTTTCGAACATGCAGCAGGAGGAAGGGATCCGGGAGAGGAGTTAACCTCACTACGGCAGGGCTCGTCCACGGCAGCCGACTACACGCTCACCTTCCGCACGCTAGCAGCTCAAACGGGCTGGGACCTGGCACCGCTCAAGGTTCTCTATCGACAGGGGCTCAACCGAGAACTCCAGTCAGAGCTGGCCTGCAAGGACGAGGGACTGACACTGAGTCAGTATATGGAACTGGCCATCAAAACTGACAATTTGATGCGCTCACGTCGAGAATATCGCTCCACTCGATTCACTTCCCCGTCACCTGTCACCACTGAGTCCGAGCCAATGCAGATCGGAGCGACAGGATTAACTCCGGAGGAGAGGGACCGACGCGTGCGGAATCACCTCTGTCTATACTGTGGGCAAGCAGGACACCTCCGGACTAACTGTCCCATCCGTCCTCATCGACCAGACACTGCACGGGTGAGTTCCGATTCCCTCTCAGATACCTTTGAACTAGAAGTGATTTTAATCTGCAATCACCAGACTACGCAAACCGTAGCTCTCATCGATTCAGGGGCGGCGGGGAACTTTATTGATATATCGTTTGCTAAAAGTGCTTGTGTTCCTCTCATTGCATGTAACGATGTGGCGGTCACAGCGCTAGACGGACGGGCTCTCGGCTCGGGGAAAGTGGAGGCCGTTTCCAAGGAGCTGGAACTGCAAGTCAGCTTTCTTCACTCCGAACGACTGCGACTATTCGCCATAACCTCACCCAGCCACCCCATCATCTTAGGCCTGCCCTGGCTAAGACAACATAACCCTAACATCTCCTGGACACACCCGCAAATCCTCCACTGGTCACCTGAATGTCACGCTCAGTGCCTGCAGAGAGTCGTTCGCTGTCACCGAGCCGTCCCGTTCCGCCAGACCGACCTCAGCTCCACCACACTCCTACCCTCCTGCTACCGGGACCTTTTGGAAGCCTTTAGCGAGGAAAAAGCCTCACATCTACCACCACACCGACCCTACGATTGTTCCATTGAGTTACAACCTGGAGCCATGCCCACCAGGGGGCGGGTGTTTCCCCTCTCGCAACCCGAGACAGAGGCCATGGAACGTTACATCAGTGAGGAGCTAGCTAAAGGATTCATCAGACCATCTACCTCGCCCGCCTCGGCGGGTTTTTTCTTCGTGAAAAAGAAAGACGGCAGTTTGAGACCCTGCATCGACTATCGGAGCCTAAACGAGGTCACAATCAAGTACCGCTACCCTCTTCCCCTGGTACCAGCAGCCCTGGAGCAGTTACGCACCGCGAAGTACTTCACCAAACTCGACCTTAGAAGTGCTTAAAACTTGATTCGCATCAAGGCGGGAGACGAGTGGAAAACGGCGTTCTCAACCACCAATGGACACTACGAGTATCTGGTGATGCCCTTCGGCCTATCGAACAGTCCGTCCGTCTTCCAGGCCTTCGTCAATGAGATCTTCAGAGACATGCTCCACAGACACCTCATCGTCTACATTGATGACATCCTGATTTATTCAGAGAACTTGGAAACTCACATCCAACAGGTCAGAGCAGTACTCCAACGCCTGATTAAGCACCAGTTATACGCCAAATTACCCAAGTGTGAATTTCATCAGACCAAGATCGCCTTCCTGGGGTACATAATTAGCCAAGATGGGGTCGCTATGGATGAGAAGAAGGTGTCATCAGTCGTCAGCTGGCCGAGACCACGAACCGTCAAGGAGCTCCAGAGGTTCCTGGGTTTCGCCAACTTTTACAGGAGATTTATCCGGGGCTTCAGTCAGATCACCGCCCCCTTGACCTCAATGATACAAGGAGGAACCCGAACGCTGAAATGGACGTCAGAGAGTGAGCAGGCCTTCAAGGAACTGAAAGAACGTTTCACGACCAGTCCCATCTTGCGACACCCCAACCCCGAGCTGGAATTCATCGTGGAGGTGGACGCTTCAAACAGTGGCGTGGGAGCGGTCCTGTCGCAGCGACACGGAGAGCCACCGAAGATGTTTCCTTGCGCATTCTTTTCTCGGAAGCTCTCTGCCGCCGAACGCAACTATGATGTGGGCGATCGAGAACTGTTAGCTCTCAAGGAGGCCCTGCTCGAATGGAGGCATTGGTTGGAAGGTTCCAAGGTTCCCTTCTTAGTTCTCACGGACCACCGCAACCTGGAATACATCCGCTCAGCAAAACGGCTAAACTCCCGCCAGGCTCGCTGGTCACTGTTCTTTGCCAGGTTTGAGTTCAGAATTACCTACCGCCCCGGCTCCAAGAACAGCAAGGCAGATGCTCTCTCCCGTATCCATGACGCTCAACAACAAGAACTCACTCCTGATCCCATAATCCCACCCTCTCTACTTCTAGCCCCGGTCCGCTGGGACATCATGACCGAGATCAGGGAAGCTCAGGTAACAGAACCACCGCCTCCAAACTGTCCTCAAGATCGCGAATATGTGCCCGAAACACTCCGCACACGCCTGCTTCACTGGATTCACGATTCCCCTGGCGCAGGGCATCCTGGGATCACCGCCACCCTCGAACTAACCAAGAACCGCTTCTGGCGGCCAGCACTTACTCAGGACATCGTTCGGTTCGTGACTCAATGAAGAACCTGTAACATTGCCAAATCGTCCCACCAGAGACCTGCCGGCTTACTCCAACCCCTGCCAGTCCCTCATCGCCCATGGTCTCATATCGCCATAGATTTCGTTACGGAACTTCCCCTCTCTCAGAACTACACCACAATCCTTACCGTTGTCGACCGGTTCTCCAAAGCCTGCCGAATCATCCCCTTAACCAAGCTACCCACGGCCTGGGAGACCGCGGAGGTTATGGTACATCAGGTCTTCCGGGTCTTCGGCATTCCGGAGGACATTGTCTCGGACAGGGGACCTCAGTTCACCTCTCGGGTCTGGCACACTTTCTGCAAACAACTCAACATCAATGTGAGCCTGACTTCCGGGTACCACCCTCAATCCAATGGCCAAGTCGAGAGACTTAATCAAGAACTCACTCGTTTCCTGAGAACCTACTGCCACACCAACCAAAGTGACTGGAGCAAATACGTAGTGTGGGCAGAATATGCCCAAAACTCACTTAGAAAACCTGCCACTGGTCTCACCCCCTTCAAGTGCATCTTAGGATATCAACCGCCTTTATTCCCGTGGACCGGGGAGCCAAGCAACCTACCAGCCGTTGACCATTGGCTAAGCCGTAGCGAGGACACCTGGGACGCTGCGCACGTCCATCTGCAACAGGCCGTTCGCCGCACCACCACCCAAGCAGATCGCAGACGGCGCGCCAACCCAGCCTACCAGCCCGGACAGTGGGTCTGGCTTTCGTCACGGGACCTTCGGCTGCACCTACCTAGCAAGAAACTCAGTCCCAGGTACGTGGGTCCTTTCAAGATCATCAAACAAATTACTCCAGTGTCATTCCGTTTAGAGTTACCCACTAACTACCGTATTTCTCCTACTTTCCATGTATCCTTGTTGAAACCCGCTGGTGCTCCGGACGGGGAGAGGGACCAGGACGAGGCCGCGGAGACAGAGACCCCTCCTCTAATCATAGATGGCGAGGAGGCCTACCGGGTCCACGAAATCTTGGACTCCAGGCGCCGGGGTCGTGTCATGCAATACCTGGTGGATTGGGAGGGGTACGGTCCAGAGGATATTCTGGATCCCTCCCTAATTGAGGACTTCCATCAAAGAAACCCAGGGAGACCCGCGCCCAGACCACGCGGACGACCTCGTCGTCGCCAAGGCCCTCGCCTCGGGAGCTGCTCGCAGGAGGGGGGCTCTGTAATGAACCGCGCCTCTGTGGCTCTTCCCGGCCGTCACCAGCGGGAACCGTCACCCGAGTATTAGTTCCCACCCGGACGCTTTAGACCCACGTACCGGAACTAATCCGTGCTACAGGTGTAGCTTGTTATCTAGCCTTTATAAGCAGGACTTTCACCCACGTAGGACGCGAAGTCTTGCACTTGCTACGGCCTGCATTTCTGAGCGTTCTACCCTCTTGTTTGGATTTATTGCCCCGACCATTGGACTGCCTTCTCGTTTTGGATTCTAGCTGCCTGCCCCGACCATTGGACTGCCTTCTCGTTTGGATACTAGCTGCCTGCCCCGACTTGCATCCGTTTATCGTTGTGACTTTGCCTGCCCCCCTTGTGTCTCTCGTTGTGATGTGATCGTTTTGTCAATAAAGCGCTTGCAGATGGATCCACAAGCCTCCGAGTCATCACACAATGCAGTTCTTAAGTTCTTAGCAATGCATATTACTAATCAAAAATCAAGTTTTGATATATTTACGGTAGGAAATTTACAAAATATCTTCATGGAACATGATCTTTACTTAATATCCTAATGATTTTTGGCATAAAAGAAAAATTAATACTTTTGACCCATACAATGTATTGTTGGCTATTGCTACAAATATACCCATGCTACTCAAGACTGGTTTTGTGGTCCAGGGTCACATATTATATCCAACTTTATTCACATTTGTGCAGTATATTTGCATAATGCAATATATACTATATAGCCAGGGGTGCACATAAGTTTTTCAGTCTGGTTCTCATGAGAGCACCTGGATATTTGGTTTGGTCATCACACTGTTCCAGTGTGACTCATTAAATATAACTATAAAAGTAAAATAATTATTAACAGTGATAATTGTATTATTGCACTTTATTTATTTAGTATTTTTAAATAAAATAATAAGTAAAATAATAAATAGAGTGTGATCATACTATTATATTTTAAAATTAAAAGCGAGTATTAAAAAATATATTTTATAGTACACTTAAAAATACAGTAGTAATATTTACATTTTCTTTCCTTTTTTCTTCTTTTACCTTTTTAATTTTTTAATATGAATTTTCAACATTTTCAAACCTAAACCAAACAAAAACCAATTATTTTTAGCTGTACAAAAGAGCTTGTTTTTTGCAGATTGGTGTGTCTTACCATATATGACCCTGGACCACAAAACCAGTCATAAGGGTACATTTTTCAAAACTGAGATTTATACATCGTCTGAAAGCTAGGATAGAACAATATTTGGCCGAGATACAACTACTTCAATATATAAAAACTGAGGCTGCAAACAAATCAAAATATTGAGAAAATCACCTTTAAAGTTATCCAAATGAAGTTCTTAAAAATGCATATTACTAATCAAAAATTAAGTTTTGATATATTTACAGTAGGAATTTTACAAAATATCTTCATGGAACATAATCTTTACTTAATTTCCTAATGATTTTTGGCATTAAAGAAAAATAAATCATTTTGACCCATACAGGGTCTATGCAAGGGTCAGAATACTTTCCGATTTCATCTAAAATATCTTAATTTGTGTTCTGAACGAAGGTCTTATGGGTTTGGAACAACATGAGGGTGAGTAATTAATGACAGAATTTTGATTTTTGGGTGAACTATCCCTTTAAAACAATGTGTATAGTAAAAAGCGGCCTTAGGCAAAATTCCTGATTGCATGTAATCTTATTGAAATGACTGGATAAATATGAACAATGTACATGATGTGACTGCACCTTTAGTCAAACAAACAATGACTGCCATATTGGTCATCTGTGACATAAACCATATTGCGCATCCTGCATGATTTAGAATCGCACTCATTTTAGTGTAGTTTGAATGGGACGATAGAAAAGGCCACAAGCATGACGGATGGTGAGAGGGATGAGGGAGAGAGTGAGAGAGCAGGATAGGAATGTCTGTGTTGACCTTCTGGATGGCTTCGCTGGCAGAGTCGTCCTGCAGCAGTTTTGCCCGGTCCAGTGCCCTCTCAAAGTGTAACACACAGGCCTTGTAGTTACCCAGCTTCACTGTGTCCGAGAGAAAGAGGATGTAAAATAATCTAATCATACTGTGGCATGGATCAAATATACATAACGACCACATTAACTCCTATCGATTCGAAGTACTGTGGGAAATTTGATTATTCATGGTCACAGAGTGTATTAAACCGCTGACTTCCTGGGATTCTGGGCGATGTAGTTTGGACTCACATTCTGCCTGCGCCATGAGCACACTGGCATTGAGCTGCCATTTCTCATCGCTGATGTCATCCGCAGCCATGAGCGAGCGGGAGCCGTAGTCTCGTGCTTCGCCGTAGCGTTTCAGCTCTAGGTAACAGCGGCCGATCTCATGAAACAACCAGGTTTTCTCTAACCCGCCACATGCTAGAGGCAACTTCTCCTCCCAGCTATGCAAACATATACAGAACAAAATTAAATGACTATTACAATAGTACATCAACACCAAAGTCAATATTAATTAAAAGCAAATGCACTTACACTTCTATAGCCCTTTGAAACTTGCCAATCCGTGCGTACACACGGCCAATGTTGTCCAGAGCCCTGGATTTACTGTCCGTCAGGTCGCTATGAAACGAAGCACAAACCAAACACACCGGATGAATTGTAGTTTATTAACCAAGCAAGAGAAACAGCAAGGTAGCTTTCCTATTCTCATAGTCGCCTACCCTTTCTTGGCCAGCTCCAGGTCCTTCTCATGGTGATGCAGAGCCTTGTCCATATTCCCAAGATCCATCAGTGCATTGCCTACACAGAACATAGAAGAGAAACTTTTAACATAGGGTTTCATATCTTTGATTCTTGTGCTGTTGATGTTATCTATTTAAGTATATGTCTACCAATGCAGCTGTGCAGGTTTCCAAGCACTTCTCTCTTATTAGGCAGTACATCCTCAGACCATTCCTTCACCGCCTTCATCAGCTCACGGGCCTTCTTCAGGCCGCTTTCTGTATTGCCTGCACTCAAGGCTGTCAATTGAAGAGATAATACTCAAAAATCCAATAACATACACATCATTTTCTGAAAATTCTGTGGAGTAGTGCTTGTCCATCCAAAAGCCATGTGATGGCAGAGAATTGAAGTAGGGTCCTATGAAATCTGTTTTTTTTTTTTTTTTTTTCGATTTTAATTTTTCTGGATTCCTTTTTTCAGTTTTAATTTTTCTAGACTCTGTTTTAACAGTTAAATTAAAAAAGTATTAATCAAAAAACAATAATTGAAATGATTAAAGCTGCAAGCAGCGTTGAAAGGGCCCTCTACCCGGGTTCACCAGCACCTGGTGGCTTTATGAAAACAACGGACGGTGAGCAATGTACATTTAAAATGGTAAATATAGAAGGAACATGTCAAAGTCATTTATATATGCCAAACTTCCTGTTGACAGCTGGTGGTGCTATGACTATAATTGGATACTGACATGTAGACATGTTCAGGCTAGCACTTTTATCAGATTGAATATGGTATGTTGGAGTTAGCAGGTGGCGCTATGATTATAACAGAATATTGGCCTTCGGATGTTTTCCGGCCAGGACTCTTATCGAACGTGTGAAGTTTTTGTGGCAGATCAGACATTGTATGGCTGAGTTACACAAGTTTAATGGCGAAACATCAACATTTTTGCCACACCTACTTCTGAAACCCATATCAGATGTAAATTTTCATCACTTGTCGTGTGTGCAGTATAATGAGTTTTTAAGCATGTTTAGGCCCTCAAAAATGTGATTCATTTTGGAGAAGAAACAGCAATTCCAATAGGGTCGGGCCCTAATGAAATGTATACAATTGAACAGCAATTTATTAAAAGTTAAACAAAATGTAATTTAAAAAATATATATTTCCTATATTTCTTTTTTTTTCCAAAAATAATGCTTTTACATTTTTGCAATACATTTTTCTGGTAAATAAATTCTCCTTAAAAATGTTTTGATAATATTTTTATTAGTTGTAGTAGTGCTATCATTACATTTAGTACTATATTTCTGTCACAGATTTTTCAAGTTAAAACAAACTTTGATTTTGACAGGTTGCTGTGAAGACCTTTATGTTTCTGTTTGTATTTGATATGACAATAGTTTTTCTTAAAAGAAACAGTAAAATGCTTAAAATGCTTGCGCCATTCATTCACACAGAGACACGCAGAACATGCAGGATTCATATTTAAATAGTACTTCTGAAGCTTAATATTCACAGACACTAGTCCATATTATGTTTTGTTTAAAATGTACTGACCTACTTTTGATTTATTCATCCAACATTCGTGACATTCCGCATCATACAGTAAATTCCATTTTTATGACTGGATTCTGTGAATATAAGATTTGATGTATCGCTCATGTCAATGGTACATATGGTACACAGTTACATGCCAAGGTTTGAATTAGGTTTTGCTCAAATGTCCTCAGCAAGTACTATTTAATATTTAAATAATCAGCTGTGTGTGTTATGTATCTTGTTTGCTAAAACAAACATTGTGGGGTAACCTAGAGAATAATTAGGATCATAATCCCGCCCTTTTCTCCAGGCTGTTCCCGATGAAGTTCAGCCACCAGTTAGCTAAAAATCATCTACCGTTCAAAAAAACACGTGGTCGTTAAGTTTTTTTTTTTTTTTAAATTGGCCTTTTTTCAGCAAGAATTCATTAAATTGATCAAAAGACATTTATAATGTTACAAAAATAAGTATCCTGTATCCACAAAAATATTAAGCAGTTTTGTTTTCTTTTTTTAATAATAATAATTGTTTTTTGAGCACCAAATCATCATATTAAAATGATTACTAAAGGCTAATGGCTGCTGAAAATTCACTTTTGCCATTATAGGAATAAATTACATTTAAAAATATATTCAAACAGAAAATGTTGTTTTAAATCGTAATAATATTTCTATTTTTACTGTATTTTTGATCAAATAAATGCATACTTGGTGAGCATAAGAGACTTCTTTCAAATTTATTAAAAAAATCTTTCAACCCAGAATTTTTGAATGATAGCGTATGGTTTTGCAAGTATAACATGATTATGTGACTAATGCTAAATTTCTTGCTAGGAACCTATATTGTGAACTTTGACCCATCCCAAACTCAGCAGAGGTTCACCTGTGTCAATCTCCTCCAGACTGTTGAGGACGTATCGAGTGGGTTCTGATGGAGGCTTGTGAAGAACCCGGTTCCACTGCTGCTGCATGAGTTTTCTGTCTCGCTGACGAGCGTAGATGGGCTTCTGCTGCTGCCAGAACGCCGTCCGCGTGTCCAGATATGTGATACAGCCTACGATCAGGTCTTGAACACGCTCTCCAGTTCGTATCTTACTTTTTATAAGATCTGTATTGGAGCAGATTGTGATACTTTATGCACTTTAACAGATGCAAACTGATATTTAATGAGGTCTACAAAAAAAACTGAAACACACACCTTCATCTTGTAGAAGTTTCTCTAAGTATTCTCTGTCACTGTATAGCTCTCCCAGAAGTTCCTTGGCTGTTTTTTCACTTTTGCCTGTCTTCTGGTTATGCTTTTTGGATTCCCTCTTATGAGAATGATTTAAATGCTTGGGACGAACCTGTGGGATTGTATTAAATAAACAAATATGTGTTGCTAACTGTTACTAACAATGGCAGGGTGAATGATGGGGGCAGGTGATGTAATATGAAGGAGAGAGCAAGAGATAGAAAGGATACTATAGCCAGCTCACCCCATTAGACTTGTGCAAGAAAGACAAGTCTCCTTTATTTTCCAGCTTGACAGAGGAAGGACCTTTTGGGTTGGGGTGAGAGATATGAGTTTTGAAATCTCTGATGAAGTAACTAGGTCTGTTTGCTGTGTAACCAAAAACATGAGCTCTACATTTCTCATCATGTTGCGTCTGAGGACTTACTGCCCACTGAGTTGTCGATTGCCTCTTGAGCTTTCTGGATGCCCAGCCTGAACTCCTGCAGCTCTGGACGCAGCTTTTTGCCTCGGTGATAGTAGACCAATGCAAACTCAAAATCGCCCATAGTGTAGAGGGCTTCTGCTTTCTGATACAGACCCTGCAGGAGACAGGATAAAGACCGAAGGAGAATCATATGTTAGGTTATTTGTTAGAAGAAGCTTTTCATTCAAAGCAGGTTAAGTAACTAAGGGGACTGGATGCCTAGAAAAACATAAAATAGCAGCAAACAGGTTTCTGATTTTTCATTGTTCTTTCATAATTCCTGCATGACACCACAGGCTTTGTGGTAACAAGCCAGCTCCTTAACCATTAAATCACTGCTATAATATGATATACGCTCATCTGAATATCTCTTGGGATAATAACCCAGTAAAAAGATCTCATTTAAAGTGATATGTAGAAGAAAATCCAAGTATCTTATGTTCACCAATGCTTCATTTAATCAAAAAATCCAGTAATAACAGTAATATTATTATAATATTATAATATTTTCTATTGTAATATATTTTAAAATGTATTTTATTCCTGTGATAAAAAAGCTGAATTTTTAGCATCATTACTTCAGTCTTCAGTGTCACGTGATCCTTTAGAAATCAGTCTAATATGCTGATTTGCTGCTCAAGAAATATTTATTTTATTATCAATGTTGAAAACAGCTGTGCTGATTAATATTTTTGTTGAAACCATGAGAATTCTTTGACGAACAGAAAGACAACATAATTTATTTGAAATACATTTTTTGGAAAAATTTAAAAAGTCTTTTTTTTTTTTTTACTATTCACTTTTCCTATCAACTGACTTTTTTGTTGAATAAAATTAATAAAATTAACAAATTTACATAGAGAATACCAAATTAAGTGTCATCTGAAACAAGTGTCATCTGAAACTTTCTCTAGAACAAACCTCACTTTTCCAGTTTGCAACTACTTTTAGGTGATTTTAGTGTATGGTCTCTCATATTTCACTCACTAGTTTGACGTGTCCTTTTTATCTTGAAACTTTTAGTCTTACTTTTAGTCAGAACATGCATTTTGTTTATTATTTCAAAATCAGTTTTAAGTTATTTTTGTAAAATTCTGTATTAGAAAGTGTGTTTGTGACATAAATGTCACTTGGTTTAATATTTTCGTTATCTAATGCAACAGTATTCGTTAATTTGTGTCCAGATACTTTTTAGGGCAAACTAGTACCCTAACGTTACTTTTTCCAAGGTGATGAGGATTCAGATTTTGTAAGTACGCCCTCTTCAGGACACATACACATACAGGCTCAAAGCTGTAAAGCTGAGACCTTCTGGACCAAACGAGGAGATAAAACACAAATTAGCAGCACAGATGAACACACCTTGAAGAAATCTTTGTTGTCTTTAAGTGAGGTCTCGGCATCTTTCAGCGCGCTCTCTGCATCCCCTAGTTTCAAATAACACCTGGATCTGGCGACCATACAGTTCTTATCATCCGGCTGTAAACTTAAAGCCTGGACAACAGAGAAGAGTCTTATTAAGTGCGAAATAAAGCACTACGTTTAATGCAAGAAATGTAAACGTATTTCGCATAGGTTAATCTCCAGTTATTAGTGTTAGCTTACCGTGGAAAAGCTCTCAATAGCTTTGACGTACTCTCCCTTCTGGAACAGCTGGTCACCTTCAGCTACATAGGTGCTAAAGGTACTCTTTGGCCCTTGACTTTCCTCGTTATCGGACATTTCATACGTATTTATACAAAATTATATCAAAATCTTTCAGTACATATGAATAAAAGCAGTTGTAGTCCGAGACAGTATCGTCCGCTGTATCCTAGCAACGCACCTAACAAAACCCTGAGGGGCCAATGAACTGTGAGAGGACGTTTGATTGACATGCCAAGACATACTACGTCATTCCATCTTCAATGCTGTGTGATTTTAACAATTTTATCTCAGACGTTGCAAGTAAATTTTACAAACAATTACAAAGAAACCTCAAGTAAAACATTAAACTGAAATAGTATTTTCTTTGTAAAACATAGCACAGTATTTTTATTTTAAAAAAATATAGCCCGATACGCTACCAGTCTAAAGTTTTTGAACAGTAAGATTTTTGATGTTTTTAAAGAAGTCTCTTCTGCTCAACAAGCCTGCATTTATTTGATCTAAAATACAGCAAAAACAGTAAAATTGTGAAATATTTTTACCATTTAAAATAACTGCTTTCTATTTGAATATATTTCAAAATGTAATTTATTCCTGTGATCAAAGCTACATTTTTTAGCAGCATCACTCCAGTCTTCAGTGTCACATGATCCTTCACAAATCATTCTAATGCTGATTTGCTGTTCAAGAAACTTTTTCATTATTATTACCAATATTTAAAACAGTTGAGTACATCTTTTTTCAGGATTCTTTTCTGTATAGAAGGATCAGCATTTATCTGAAATAAAAAAAGCTTTTGTAACATTATACACTATACAATTCAAAAGCTTGAAGTCAGTATTTTTTTTTTTTAAAGAAATTATAGAAAGTTTTATTTAGCAAGAATGCTTTTAATTGATCAAAAGCGATGATAAAGGCATTTATAATAAAGGCATTTACAAAAGATCTCTATTTCAGATCAATTCCATTTATCAAAGAAACCTAAAAAAAATTCTGCTAAGCTGTTTTCAACAATGTTTTTTGAGCAGCCATTTAGAATATTAGAATGATTTCAGAAGGATCATGTGACTGGAGTAAAAATGCGAAAAGTTCAGCGTTGAAATCACAGGAATAAATAACATTTTAAAATATATTCAAACAGAAAACAGTTATTTTAAATAGTAAAAAATATTTCAAAATTGTACTGCTTTTGCTGTACTTTGGATCAAATAAATGCAGGCTTGATGAGCAGAAGACAATTCTTTAAAAAAAAAAAAACATTGAAAATCTTTACCTTTTTTTTTTTTTAACATGAACATGCCTGGTGATGCAAACTGACCTTAAAAAAGTATTAGAAGAGACAGCGAATCATTTGGTGAAGGGGAAAACAGAAAGAGGCTTACTTTATTTACATGGCTTTTTTAAAAACGGTCCATAGTCAAGACTGTTCCAGCGGCGTGAGCAAAGTCAGCATGGACATTGTCTTTTGAATACACTGAAGATCTTTCAAGATGAGCAATATTTCAGACAAATGCTTAAATCGCACATTTTCTTAACTGGGTACACGGTCAGGTCAAAGACGGCAAGAGAGTGCCGGAGCACAACAAATCTTCAGCGACCCAATGTCAAGGAACATTTAGTTAAAACGGTAGATCACACCAAACATGGCTCACTGATCATGCCTGCAATTTACATAGATCCATATTACACGAACTGTGGAGTTAATGGTATCAAGCCCACAAATAACCAGATCAATCAGCTCCTCTGACATCGCTCCCTGCGGAGGCTCTTTAATTCACAAGTTAATAAGAGTGCTGGCCAAACATAGTCTCTCCCTGGGTTTCACCTTTAAGAGTGTAGATCCTAGTGTATTGAAAGATCATCCATCCATTCAAAGCTCACATCCAGCGAATTTACAATAAATATACATATCAAAAAAGTGAGTGTATTTCGTAGTTAAAAAAAATTAAACAGTCATAAACTATCAACACAAAGAAACACTTTACATTCCAGTAAAATGTACAATGCAGCAAGGGGTTGAATGGCAACATCGACAAATGAATCTTACAGAGAGGGACGTGGTCAACGGGTGCTTGAACTCGCTCTCTCTGAACCTCTGTATGCAGTAGTCCAACAATCCACTCACGTGCCCAAATCGAGAACCAGCGTTATTCTTACGGTGTGATTTGGCATGAGGCGCTGCATTCACGTAATAGTTTGCTGAGGTCTTTAAAATGGTCTGCAATGTTGCATAAATATAATATCTGTGTGTATTCTGACTGTACATGTTTAAACAATCTATACGGCACTAGCAGTTATGAATTTCCGAACTAACCCGTGATTTTTTTTTTTTTCCTGACGTGCTTTGGATTTGGACAATGTGGACCATTTTACGATCAGTAATATGCTTGGGAGAGAGGCTGTCTGTGGGTGGATGGGAAGCAAGTACTCCTATGCAGTTTCAGGGAGAAACAGCAGATTTGCATGTAGCACCTTCTTGTGATCACCCCCCAAACATCAACTTAAATTGTAGTTGATTTTGAAAACTGAAAAAAGAATGCAAAAATGACTGCATTTGGGGTACATTCAATAGAGTGGATTAAAAAAAAAACAAAAAAAACAGAACAATAAAACTAAAACTGGAGAACAAGGGTCAAAAACGAGACAGATCAGAGAGAGAAAACTGTGCAATGCATTATGTTTTTCTGGTACAGAATGGTCATGCCCCTGCCGTTGTTGTCTTTGTGCGTAAGCAGTAAAACAAGTCAATGGCACAGATGCAGGTCCAACTGTGGGGCCTGAAAGCCCGTTACACCAGAGTGTAGTACATCAGAGAGCAGGGATGGAGGGGAGTAGTCCGGTTCAGGGGAATTCAGAGGTTGTGAAACTACTGCATACATGCTGAACATTGCCAAGTTAGCCAAACTGGAAAAAGAAATTTCCAGGTCCAGATGCTGCAGAACAAAAACAAAAAAGACAGGAAACAAACCATTAGTGACACTGAAAAGAAAAAAAAGAGTCAGAACTAAACAGAATATTATGAAATCACAAATGAGCCACAACATCACAGCTGTTTACAGTTGTCTTAAAGTGATGGTTCATCCAAAAATGAAAATTGTCTCATTAAAGGATTAGTTCACTTTCAGAACAAAAATTTACAGATGATGTACTCACCCCCTTGCATCCAAGATGTTCATGTCTGTCTTAAAGTAGTCGTAAAGAAATTATGTTTTTTGAGGGAAATATTTCATTGAATTTTCTCCATATAGTGGAATTCTATAGTGCCCCTGATTTTGAACGTCCAAAATGCAGTTTAAATGCAGCTTCAAAGGGCTCTAAACGATCCCAGCTTATCGCTTATATACTTTTAAACCTAAAACGCTCGTCTTGCTTCATCTGCCCGAACTCTGTTTTCACTGGGTCAATACAGTTAGGGTATGTCAAAAAACAACTTTTTCGAAAATCTCTTTTTCTTCTCCAACTTCCAAAAAAAAAAAAAAAAGCCCTACATTGCAGTTTTAGCTTTAGCTTTTTAGTTTTTAGCTTTTTTGTTTTTTTGTGTTCACTTTGTAAACACTGGGTCGGTACTTCTGCTGCGATGTAGGATGATTTTAAAGTTGAAGGAGAAAATGAGAACAATCAGAGTTCAGGCAGAGCTAGACAAGATGAGTGTTTGAGGTTAAAAAGTATACAAGTTGTAGGTGTTTGTTGTTTTTGTTTTTTTTTAGAAAACCGATCGTTTCGCTAGTTAAGACTTCTTTTTTTGGTTTAGAGCCCTTTGAAGCTGAATTTAAACTGCATTTTGGACATTCAGAATAGGGGGCAATATTAAAGTCCATTATATGGAGAAAAATCCGGAAATGTTTTCCCTCAAAAAACAATTTCTTTACGATTGAAGAAAGAAAAACCATGAACATTTTGGATGACAAGGGGGTGAGTACATCATCTGTAAATTTTTGTTTTGGAAGTGGACTTCTTTAATTACTCACCCTCATGTCGTTACAAACCTGTAAGACCTTCGTTCATCTTCAGAACTCAAATGAAGATATTTTTGATGAAATCCGAGAGCTTTCTGCATAGACAGCAACACAACTGACATGTTCAAGACCCAGAAAGATAGTAAAGACATCGTTAAAACGGTCCATGTGACATCAGAGGTTCAACCTTAATTTTATGAAGTGTGGGATACTGTCATGAATGCATGTCGAAGATTAACACAGAAGAGGGAAATTGTTTAATAGTGGAAGTTTTCTTTGCACACAAAAAGTATTCTCGTAGCTTCATAAAATTAAGGTTGAACCACTGATGTCACATGGACTATTTTATTGATGTCCTTACTACCTTTCTGGGTCTTGAACGTGTCAGTTGTGTTGCTGTCTGATTTCATCAAAAGTATGTTCATTTGTGTTCTGAAGATGAACGAAGGTCTTACGGGTTTGGAACAACATGAGGGTGAGTGATTAATCACAGAATTTTCATTTTTGGGTGAACTATCCCTTTAATTTTATGATATGTACACATCCAATTAAAAGTTTGTGTTCAGTAAGATTATTTCAAAATGCAAGGATCTATAAATTGATCAAAAGGACATTTATACTGTTACAAAAGACTTTAATTTCATATAAATGCTGTTCTTTTAAACTAACTTTAAAAGAATCCTATAAAAAAGTATCATGGTTTCCACAAAAATAGTAAACAGTGCAATTTTTCAACACTGATTATCGTTTTTTTTTTTTTTCTTAAAGGAGAAGTTCACTTCCAGAACAAAAAAAAAATAAAAATAAAAAATAAAATAAAATTTACAGACAATTTACTCATCCCCTTGTCATCCAAGATGTTCATGTCTTACTTTCTTCAGTCATAAAGAAGTTATGTCTCTTGAAGAAAATATTTCAGGATTTCTGACCATATAGTTGACCTTTCCTGAGTTTGAACTTCCAAAATGTAGTTTAAATGCAGCTTAAAAGTGATCAAAACAATCCCAGCCGAGGAAGAAGGGTCCTATCTAGTAAAACAATTGGTTAATAAATAAGTGAAATTGACAATTTATATACTTTTTAACCTCAAATGCTCGTCTAGCCTAGCTCTCCGACATGCATGCATATTTTGTGTAATCGGGGTCAATACAGTTAGGGTAGGTTGAAAAACTCCCATCTCATTTTTTCCTCCAACATCGCTGCCGAAGTACCGACCCAATGTTTACAAAGTGAACGTGGAAAGATCAACACCCTTTACAAAAACAGGTAAAACAGCGGCGTGCGACGATTTTGACATTGGAGGAGAAAATGAGATGAGAGAGTTTTTAAACCTACCCTAACTGTATTAAACTGGAGGAGCACAGACTACACATGCACAGCGCAGAGCTAGACAGGATAAGCATTTGATGTTAAACAGTATATAAATTGTAATTTTTTTTTTTAGAAAATAACCGATCATTTCGCTAGGTAAGACCCTTCTTCCTTAACTGGGATCCTTTAAAGCCCTTTGAAGCTGCATTTAAACTGCATTTTGGAAGTTCAAACTCAGGGGGACACCATAGAAGTCCATTATATGGAGAGAAATCCTGAAATGTTTTCCTCATGAAATTTTTTTCACAACTAAAGAAACAGACATGAACATCATGGTTGACAAGGGGGTGAGTAAATGATCTGTTAATTTTTGTTTTGGAAGTGAACATCTCTTAAGCACCAAATCAGCATATCAGAATGATTTATGAAAGATCATTTGACACTGAAGACTGGAAATTCAGCATAATTGCATAATATTAAAACAATTATTTTAAATTGCAATAATATTTTACAACATTACAGTCATTACTATATTTTAGATCAAATAAGTGCTTCTTCAGTGCTCATAAGAGACATCTTACAAAAACTTTTTAAAACAATCATACTGATCCCAAACTTTTAAACAGTGCTGTAATTCAATGGTTTATTGTACAGTTTGAACATGTGATTAATGAATGATTATGATAAATAAAGGTAATTAAAGGTCTGCCTTACATGAATTACCTTCAAAACTAAACCCACCAGGGCCACCGAAGAATGCTTTGAAGATGTTGTTGGCATCAAAGTCTGAAAAACAGCAAAGAAAAAGAAAAAAAAAAAATCATTAGTCACCATACATAGATCTAATAATATTGTAAGCCTTTATGTAAGCTTCAGTTATAAGACAGTACCAAGTAAGATTAATGAAGCCCATTTTCAAGAATAAGAAAGTATTAGTAATAGAGCCTGAAAGTTTGAAGGAGACAGACCCATGTTCATGTCGTCATCCTCCAGGTCGTGTCCGCTGTCATAGCGGGACTTCTTCTTGGGGTCAGAGAGCACAGTAAAGGCCTCGCCGACCTCCTTAAATTTCTTTTCTTCTTCTTTCTGCACTTCAGCACTCGCTCCGCTGTGCCGGTCTGTGAAAAACATCAGAGAGAATGTGTTAGAGAAAAAACAAAAACCTTGAGGACTGGTTTTCCCAAAACTGCCCACAGATCAGAATTCTGGGGAATCTGCAGATATAGACCGGATCTCTGTTTTCAGTGAAATATGTACCTGGGTGGTGCATCAAGGCTCGTTTACGGTAGGCCTTTTTGATTTCATCTTCAGTGGCGTTTTTATCCACCCCAAGGACCTTGTAATAATCTTTCCTCTTGCTTTTCTTCAGCTCTAACTGAGCGTTCTTCAATAGGTTCTTATGTTCTGAAAAAACACCACGGATTAAATGAGATTTGCCACACCTTTAAAAGAAATTAAGCATCTGAATGCACATTCAAGATACACATACCTTTAGTCTTCTCGGTTTGGTAAACCTTCTCATAGTCTCTGACAGCCTCTTCATACTGCTCTGTGTCCATGTAACTACAGCGCAAAATGAACTGGTTAAACAAGAAATGACATTTCAAATTTGTTTCAAGTGTGTCGAAACTCAAACGTACCATTGGGCTCTTCTCAAGTAAGCTTTAATGTAGGTTTCATCCAGTTTAATAGCCTTTGTGCAGTCCTCAATGGCCTGATCAAGTTTGTTTAACTGAAGACACAAGGAAAAGAGAGAGAAACAACAATGACTAAAATGAGACGGACACACGTGACTAGGTTTCAGAACAGGAAAAAGGTCTATTGTTTGGCCCTGTGAGCCACTGCAATACTAATAACGCATTTAAACAAAATATCAACAGAAGTATAACTCCAAAACAAGGAGTATTTCAAATGCTAACCTTGGATCCGACGGTGGCTCGGTTACAGTACAGCTTGGCGTTGGTTTTGATGTTGTTTGGGTCGATGGTCAAGGCCTCCGAGTAGAGGTCATATGCCTCCTCAAAGCTGCCCTCTTTAAACGCTTTGTTTCCTTCCTCTTTCTTCGCCTTGAGGGCTTTAGCATTCTATAATAGAGAAACAATTAGACATTTCAGACACTGTACTAAATTTAAAAGTAGAGTTCAGTTTGCTGAAAATTTACTTAGCCTCAGGCCATACAAGATGTAGACACGTTTTTTTATTACGCATCTATATGCTTAGATAAGTAATCCACACCACTCCAGTTCATCATCTAATGTCTTGGAAAGCAAAAACTTGCGTGTTTGTAATAAATTAATCATTAGAACGTTAAATTCAAACTGTTGCTTCTGGCTAAAACACAAGTTTCCATAAAATTTCTTTCTCCAGTGATACAGACAACACAATTCAAAAGTAATATATCTGTGGATATCGATTTGAGAGGACAACATGGGATGGACTTTTTCACTGGAGAAAGCATTATTATTGATTATGGAGTCATATTCTGGCCAGAAGCAATGGTTTAAAGTTAAAATGCCTTAATGA